>OMOT01052634.1:0-15129 GCA_900312575.1 Acanthochaenus luetkenii
CCTCGGTTTCCTCATAATCCCCGTCCGGGACGAAGAAGTGATGGAACGTGCCGTTGGAGATCTCCGGTTGCAAAGGCCCGGTGTAGACCGCGGAGGACGGCGGCAAACGGGTTGACACGAGCAGCAGCAGCACCAGCGGCGCCAGTGGGACGGGATCCATGACGCTTTGGCGAAGAGCATCTGCACCGGCAGTCTGATCCAAGCCGTTTTCATCCCGACTCATGTTACAACGGTCCCCCGTCACCTAAAAGGCGCAGTCCGCCCCGTTTCTCCCACGCACAGCCCTGCAGTGGCCCAGACGCGCTGCACGAAGTCACACAAGCAATTACCATGATCAGCAGGAATGTTGTTACACTGCTGCTCATAGAAGCAAGAGTAGAAATTGCATTGAAGTGTTCCAACTAAAGTAGCCTTTCCTCCGTAGGTTTGTGGTTCAACGCCCAGTTTGCCCCACTTGAAATGTCCACCCGATGAAGATCACAGGGTAAACACCAACACTTTGGGGAGCGATGGGGGTTTAGTTTTAGGAAACGACGGCACAGTTATGTGATGAGCATCATGAGGCAACTCTGAGAGTGAAACAGACTTGAACCAGCCCAGTTAATACTAAATGGTTGCTGCAGGTGTGGTAATATTTAACTCGGTTCATCAATTATCTCCATCGAGGAAAACCGTCCATGAATCATCAACTGGTGCTGAGAACGTCGAGTGTCCTGAACAGGACAAACGCTTTGCTCGGGGAACCCGGTTAGAGAGACGGAGCGAGGCGTCCGTCCACCCCAACTAGGCCCAGTCATGGCAGTCACAGATAACAGAGTGGGGACGTTTAACGCGTGGGACTACGTGGTGTTTGCTTGTCTTTTTGTGGTGTCCTCCGGAATCGGGGTCTTTTTTGCAGTGAAGGAGAGGAAGAAGGCCTCGTCCAGAGAGTTCCTGGTCGGGGGCCGGCAGATGACCTGTGGCCCCGTGGCTCTGTCCCTCACTGCCAGCTTCATGTCAGCCGTCACCGTCCTGGGATGCCCATCTGACGTCTACCGCTTCGGGGCCTCCTACATCCTATTTGGGGTCGCGTACACTGCTGTGGTTGTGGCCACCGCTGAACTCTTCATGCCTGTCTTTTACAGATCAGGGATCACAAGCACCTATGAGGTAATATTCAAGATTATTAATTATGAATGTCTTTAAAATACCGTTTCACTGTGTGCCATGTTCATTTAGCGCTGTGCTCAACTGGATGTGTTAACGCTTTGCTGCAGTGAGCAAGTGGCGTTGAAACGCCTTCACAACACGCCTGTGACTTGAGGCGTCGCCGCCAGCGCTGTCGCTCAGTGCTCATAGTTAGAGTTCACGCCGATGACTTGAGTCAGGTGATTACATCAGTGCACACAGGCAGCGTCTCCTGGGCTGCGGACCCCAGATTGCACATCCTGTGTCGGGTAATTACATCATCAAGAGGTGGTCCCTGATACGGTTTCAGCGTGTCCCTGATACAATTTCTTGGCCGAGCACAAACTAGAACCATATGGTGAGCCGTAAATATAGGGCTCGAAAGTGATGTTTCTTTCTCTCTCCAAATCTCCCATTAATGCATGTTCCATATAGTATTTGGAGCTGCGGTTCTGCAGGGGGGTTCGTGTCGTTGCGACACTAATCTACATGGCACAGACGGTAAGTTTGCAAACACAGACAGACATATTGGTAGCAGTGAAAGACAAAATGGATTCATCTATTATAGAATAGAAAACACAGGGATATCTGATTGCATTGCCACTTGGCACCGTTTCAGATTCTGTACACAGGAGTCGTGGTGTTTGCTCCTGCCCTCGCCCTCAACCAAGGTAAATCCCTCCGCATTCAACAGACTATCACCCACTTTTTTGCCCTGCAACACACAGCACATATTCCAATAAGTGTTGGTTTTTCAGTGTTGATCGGAGAGTGTTTGTCCACTCATACAGCTGATATGGCTCTGAAGTGTCGATTTCTATACTCAGAGTTAGATTAACACTGACGGTTTTGTAATGTCTCTTTATGAAATGTCAGGATTATCTTTCATTGCACTAAACCTGATATTCTGTCCGCAGTGACCGGCTTCAACCTTTGGGGATCTATATTTGCTACAGGCCTAGTGTGCACCTTCTATTGCACGCTGGTGAGTGGAGAAAGCCACAGAAAGACTTCCTGGCACGCAGGCTCTGTTTCTTCTTAAGTAACACGCCTGAATAAATAGTCCCTCACTTAACGTAAACACTGATAAGGTAGACGGAGCATGTTACCACAGGGCAATGCTGCCGTAAAGCAGATGTAACAACACATATGAATGAAACACTTCAGGGGGGTGGGAGGGATCATATAATGCTGTGCCTTTGTGTGTGTGTGTGTGTGTGTGTGTGTGTGTATAGGGAGGCCTGAAGGCAGTAGTTTGGACAGATGCCTTTCAGATGGTGGTGATGGTGGTGGGTTTCGTAGCGGTGCTGATCCAGGGGAGCAGGAAGGTTGGGGGGCTGGAGGCCCTGTGGGAGACAGCTAAGACAAGCGGCAGACTCACAGTCTTTGAGTAAGTGTGACGTAAGCCAACATAATTAACATTATTATCTACAGCCACTAATTCACAATCAGCAACAACATCTTAATCAATTATCACCGGAGAAATGTAAAGGAAAAATACACCCTAAAACTCCTTAACCGTCTTAAAAAATGGTCATTGGTGATGTACATTGCATTTCTCCGGCCATTTTGTTGTTTGGTGGTGTAAAACATCAGCGGTAAACGTCAGGTTTTGGTTTCAGCCCTGAATCAGAGGAAGGGCTTCTTTCTAGATCATCATAATCGTTAATGACATCACATTTGCACTCTGCCTACACATATAACCCACAGCTGAATGATCACACTTTCAAACTTTTTACATGCGCCCACCTTTGTTTGAAAGCAACTACTTCACGCCCCTTCGCTGGGGGTTGTTGAAAGTCATGCTGGGAAATGTAGGAAATCACAAATTGAAGTAGATGAAGTAAATTACGACCCCCGGGGACACACAACGATATTTAACAGTGCAAAAGTATCAGAGGGTGGATTTTTCCTGAAGTACACTGCTAATGGTACTGAATCTCAGCTATTTGGGACATTACTGTTTCATCTCTGTGCTCAGCTTTGACCCCAACCCTCTGAGACGGCACACGTTTTGGACTCTCTCCATTGGAGGCACATTCACATGGCTTGGGATCTATGGTGTCAACCAGTCCACAGTCCAGAGATGCATCTCCTGCAGGACCGAGTCCCACGCCAGACTGTAAGCATCTGCTCTTCCACTGACAGTCGAATAGATGCGGAAGAGATTTTGTATCTATGGTGACGGCCATTTAGTCCGTTAATGACCCTGAGACGTAGTTTCCCGAAATGCATAAGCAGTGTTTTGTCGTCAGTTGACGAGGAAGTCTGTGCACCAATCCCTGTCTGTTGCTCACCTCTCAGGGCTCTGTACCTCAACCTCCTGGGTCTCCTGGTCATTCTGTTTTGCGCTGTGCTGTCTGGCCTCATGATGCATGCGTTCTACGTCAACTGCGATCCGTGGACAGCGCAGCTTGTTTCAGCACCTGACCAGGTCTGTCGCTGGTCTCCATACAGGCTTTGCTGACATGGCGTCACGTGCTCTGCTGCTGTAAACCTCTCATGCATTTCATGTCTTCTCTCACCAGCTCATGCCTTATTTTGTGATGGACATTCTGGGGGAGTTCCCAGGTCTTCCAGGACTGTTTGTAGCGTGTGCATTCAGTGGAACGTTAAGGTTGTAGAGGCCCTATCTTCTGTTTAACAAGATTTCTCCTTTACACTGATGCCGATGACTAAGCAAACCGATTTACTATTCATTATCGCTCCCAGCACTGTGGCTGCCAGCATCAATGCCCTCGCAACGGTGACCTACGAGGACTTTGTCAAGCAGTGGTGTGGGAATCTTTCCGACACAGTCAGCGCCTGGACCAGCAAAGGACTGTGTAAGTGTAGAACGTCCTTAATGTTACAGTGGTTACAGATTAGTCTGCACTGCAGAGCACAAACGTAAAATTGCAAGACGCATGTGTCAAGTTGCCCGAGCAGATAATACATATCAAATTGTTCACATGTGAGGACGAGATGTGGGCATTAGTTGTGCAAAATGAAGCTGCAATAAATCAGACACCGAGAGATACATGCGTCTACGTTCTTGCAGGTGTTTTCTTTGGAGTAGCCTGCACTTCAATGGCAGTGGCTGCATCCTACATGGGAGGAGTTGTACAGGTAAATGCCAAGAAATGTGTTTGAAGATTTACAAATGCATAGATGTATATACAGTACATCAAGTAGATCTATATTGCAAAGGTTGCTTCATATTTCCTCCCATGGCAAGGCTGCTTTGAGTATCCACGGGATGTGTGGTGGTCCCATGCTGGGGCTTTTTACTCTGGGTATAATCGTCCCCTGCACCAATTCTAAGGTATGTGGGTCAACAGACTTTTCATTATCAGAAGTTTTATTTCTAAATTTAAGTCCACATGATGCTGCCTTAAAATATATTGCTACGACTACTACTGCTAATAAAGATAGTAATAATAACGTTGATAATTCAGTCGATAATAATGTCTAGGAATGAATCAAATTGACTATCCTCAGTCGACCCTATAGGGTGCTGCAGCAGGTTTGACAGCAGGTATCGCCTTGACCTTCTGGACTGGCGTCGGCTCCTTCATCTATCCAGCCCTGCCCAGCCACGCCAGGCCCCTGCCTCTCAGCACAGAGGGCTGCACTCAGGTCAACTCGTCTGCCACTCCTGTCACTGACACTCCATATCTTTCACACAGGTACGCATTTCACAACCACGCCTAGTTCTATTGCACTGCCATCTTTAACGACTGCCTCCAATTCCAAAATGATATATATTCATTTTACTTCAATTTGTATTTGTATTTTATACATTGCTCAGAAGGCTTGTCAGTTCAAAAACTGCTAACTGGACTGATCAGGAGGATTTTAACAATTCTTTAGTGAGGGGGGCCAATTAAGACCAAGGAAAAAATACAGTACATTTGAGTTCAAGTTAATTTATTGATATAACCCTTCATCACCGGCATGTCTCAAAGGATCAACGATGAATCGTAGAACAGAATTATGTAACACAAACACAAGGAAGCAGAACAAAGCACAAGACACACAATAGCAAGTTTGAAAAAGACATAGCAAATCTACCTGTTCTACACAGCCTAACCAGTAAGCAGCTCCTCTATAATTCTTAGTCTGGACACATAGTTCCATGACACAACACTGAACCGCCAGCGGTCTGATGATTTGTGCTGGATGTCAGTGTTATGACTCCTTTGTCCCCTGCAGGTCACCCTTGGCTGATTCCTGGTACTCCTTGTCCTATTTATACCTCAGTGCCATTGGATTTATGGCCACGGTCACTGTGGGCCTTCTGATTTCCTTCCTAACCGGTACGGTATCTGTGCTATATGAATAACATCAGTCACCTGAACATTCCCATAGAGACCAAGAGTCAATGCCCGCCGACTGAAAGGGAGGTGGTTGAAATAGGTTGAATAGTGGTTGAAATCCTTGATTTATGATGCTGTGATCTGTTGACCACACGAAAAGTGAATATCACTGCTGCTGTTTTATTGGTAGATAGACCCACAGGTTCCTTGATATTAAAACAAGTTACAGATTTTATGTGCAGCTGAGTTGGAGAATAAGCTGTGCATTAAAACGGACAAAAATGCATAATTCCATTTCTAAACAGACACCTTTTCTCCCTAGGATCCAATAGGGGCAAGGATGTGACACCACTGCTTATTCGGCCAGTATGTAATCTTTGTTGCTTCTGGTCAAAGAAGTACAAGGAAATGTGCTGGTGTGGCGTCCGTCATGATGATGGAAAACAGGTAAGACAGAAACGGGTAATGATAAATGAAGAAAATGGATACTTCTGTTTTCAGAACACAAAATTAACCAACATCTTTATGTCTTTCCTCAGGCTCTGGAGTGTTTAGACTTTGCTGAAAAACATGAAAGCCAGTTTTGCCACCAGGACACAAACAAAAAAGCAGTCAGAAGAAAAGGTCCACGGACACTGGTGGAGAACAGTTATAACTTGGAGGAAAAATCCCACACAAATGCTGGGTTTGTCATAGAAACACAATCTTTTTAACAACATGTTATATGAATGGCCTTTGGCAAGAAGATTTGTGGTTTTTTGATAATAGAGGGGAAAAAATCTCCACACTCCATTGCTCTCGTTTGTTCCATAAGCAGATTTAGTTACACTTGGATAGTCATAATAAATGAATATATGAAATAGACTCGTTGGCCAGGGGCTGTTCATCTGTTGGTTTGCATCGTACTTGTACCACAAATGAAAAGAGCATTCAGATTTGATTTAAAAGATACAATCCATGATTTATTACAGAAAAGAGTGATATCCAAATTATTTTATGTTACAGCCTTCTTATACATTTCCGTACTTTTAACATGTAAACAGGAACGAAGTAAACAATGTTATCGATACACTTCATGTCACAACTGATAACACCCTAAGTACAGTTAAATCTATCGTCTAGCATTACTGTGCTTCCTTGTCACGTACACAACTTGCTCGAGCACAGTCCTATCATGGATTCAACAAGAGGAGTAACATAGAAGAGCAAGTTTTATCCCCCTCTAGACCGAGATCTTTTCAGAGATGTGCAAGGTCATGCCATTATTACTTAATATACAATACCCCTATTCCGCTATTGCCAACAGTAGATGGCATGAGAAACATCTTTCCAATACTGTGCAGCATTTGTATTTGTGAGAAGGTGCAGTGATGCTCTCTGACGATAACAGTATACAAATCCATCTGGAAATTATCCACGGTTACATTGTTACTCATGAATACAATTGCCATTAGGTGTTTACATGAATGTGCCAGTATCTCATTAGGTAGAACATCACAGCTACTAGGGGTTTAACATGAATCTATAGTTCCGTTGAATGTGTCCGCACAGACCAAATCTTTATTTATCTTTATTTGTATCAGACTCTCCTTGAAATTCAATTCAGGGGAGATTCTGATATTAATCAGTCTAGAACTTGAGGCCAAGCTATTACGTAGAAAATACTCTTACAGTATAAAAGTATGCTGCGTCAAGAAACGTACATATTGTATGTTGGGCTTCTTTACAGAAGTTTGCTCTGTTCAAAGCAGGTGTAAGTCATGCATACTCCACAGTACAAATGTACCAGTACATGTTCAACTGTTCAAAATGAATGCGGCACTCAAGGATTACAACATGCATAGATTTTCAATGTTCACATACCACGGAAGATACTTGTAAAACCTGGACTAAATTCCTAAATATTGGAATAATATATATATTAAAAAAAAATCTCTATCTCTTGTGAGTGAAAGGAGACAAATGACTTGCAAACAATTATTAGTGAATCATTGGGTTGAATGTAAAGACCTGAAAGCATTATTGTTATTTTTCAGTCAACAATCTGTGTTATATATCTTCATACTGAATTGTAGGATGATTATATTACAAATAATTCTGATCTGCGATAATGAATGTATTGTGATGTGCATTTGTTGCAATGAAATAAATCATGCTTTTAATGTGTTACATTTAACTATTATGAGGGTGCAGTACAGTCATGCAAATGCACTGCAGTGCAAAAATATATATTAAAAAAACCTTTGATTGCTTCTTAGAAAATATGATAAAACGTTGATCATCTGCAAACATTCAGAGGACACCTGAGGAATGAGGACGTTACATTGCCTGATCTGAGGGTGAAAAGAGGTGAATGCATGTTGGTTGCAAAAAAAGAAGAAAAACACCTATAAAAACATTACATACATCATGATACCTCTGAAAAGTATATACAATGAAAAGTAAAACAAAAAAAGATTATCAGCGAAGAAAAACAAAATTATGTACAATGATTGTAAAATATGGAATAAGCATTGATTTTTTTTAAACGTTTGTCAAATGCAATGCATTCCGGCTAGTAATACTCTTTACCTTCAATTGTTAGATCTGTGTAGCCTCCACACTTCTACCGTGCATTATGTGGTTAACTCTAAATCCCAACTAAATATTTACCATTATACAATGAATAAGACCTGTATTCAGGTGCTTAGGTCAAATTTAAAGATCTAATAAGCTACAGAATACAAACCCCCATTATTCATACTCAGCATAACCCATAATGATTCATCTAAAAATGAACGGAACAGGGCCTTTTGGGAAAAGATTGTGATCCAAGCTTCCCAGCTGTGCGTATATATCACTCATACAGCCTGTTTTGCGTTCTCGTTGGGCAAAACATGCCGCTCAATGTCATTTAATTCAAGCAATTGTTTTCTCACTTTCACAGGGGAAAGAATGCAGCTGAAACCGCATTCAACAGTTGCGCTCAACCAAAAGTTAGAATGAGAAGTGTGTGAATGTTGATGTGCTGTGTGAGTATGGAACAGTAGATGGATGCTGTTCACGAACTGAGCATCCAAGCCACAGGTATGTCTAATGTATCCAAGTTTCAACCACGCTTCCGGGCTTCCAATGGCAAATTAAAAACAGACTCTGAGCACAGAACGGATTTGTGGCTCCCTGCATGCGAATGTATACATTGTTCATGATGGGAGTCACATTACAGTGTACACTTTCATCGTATTTCAGAGCCATTAGCTGAGACCAGAGTAGGTGCTGTGGTGTGACTCGCATCCAAAACAAATCCTTACCGGCGAGTTCAGAGAGTTCACAGCAGATCATACAATAGAACGAGGAGATAAGAGTATTTCTTGCACTTGAAAAGCACGTGCAGCACAAACAGGCACACGTGACGTTGGTGACACAATTGCGGTGTGCACAACTGTAGGCACAATCAAATCGCACTAAATTCACATTTCCTCGACTCGAGACCGTCAAGGTCAGCAGTAGCGCAGACGGGGATTAACACACAGCTCACAGCGAGCACAAACATACGTGAACCAGGCATCAAGACAGGGCCTTTGTCCATCAAAAGATACTAAACAATATTACCATGCATTTGACATGATTTTAGAGAATCCTCTTTCAAATGTATGAATGGTAATCTTCCACGATTTGTGGTTTTATTTTGTAACATTTTTTTTTAGCTGTTTACAAATTGACAATCAGCATGCTTCAAGGCCAACATAGTCACTTTGCATAAACATCGTCCATTATATTTGGTAGCCACATCACCAGAATCACTTTTGCGACAAGAAACAAGAAGTGCCACGGTAGCTCTGTCACATAACGGCTATGTTGATGACACATGACCAAGCTGCGGGCCGCACTAGACGGGACTGTCAAAGCAGGGTGCTAGCTGCCACATAGAGAGAGAGTGCAGGATGAGAAACACAAGTGAACAGTGGTAATCTGCAGCCCTTTCATCTGCATAGTAAACATAACGATTGCACAGGGCCAAGGGAAACCTGCTGGATGAAGCTACGTGAGGGAACAGGGTCAGAGACAAAACCAAGAAGAGCACCAACACTGGACAGGGAACAGATGGCGAGGGACTGGTCAGGGTGAGGGATAAAGCCCGCGCTGAAGCCAAACAGGGTTGGGAGAGGATCTCAGGTCTAGTTACAGAAGAGGGTGTCTTTGGTGTACAGAAATCAGCTGAGGGAAACTAGACTCTCACAGCTAACACACATAGATAAGCAGGCAGGGGAGGCTGTGCCTGTGAACTGAGGGCTGTGCGATGTGTGGTGGGTAAAGCTAAGGCCACTCGTGGTGATAACGCCTTCCGTTCTTCTTCCTCTCCTTCTGCAGGTGCTCCAGTTCCGCTTCATACATCATCTCTTGCATCAGATACTTTTCCCGCCTCATGCGATCGCAGAGATCCTTTGGCATGTCCGGAATCAGGTATGCAATGAAGGACTTGATCCCATACACCAGGTGCTGAGGGAGCAATTCATCATTCTCGTGAGTTACTCTACTCACACATTCTAGTTGCATGTATACGTTGAATAAGTTATTGAGCATGCAAAGCTAATCACTGTGTGGTTTGCATTATGGAACATCATATATTCACGCTCTGTATGCCAGTTGTTCTCACTGTACAAGCAAATGTACATTTCGTCGCTGTCGGGTGAAAATCTCCAATATGTAAACTGTTTTTATGTTGGCCACCGCACATTTTCCAGTCTATTCTGTGGGGTTTGAAAGGGTTTCATTTGCCCAAGGGTCATATAACTTTCTCAACCTATAGAGGAGCATGTAACCCTTCAATCGAAGTAAAATCATGACAATCACCAAAATCTGAGTTAGTTTTCACCTGACAGCAACGATATGTAAATTAGTAAAGTGAGTACAAGTCATAAAAGTCGACTAAAAATATCACTTAGTGACTTCAGCAGATATGGGCAGATTGAGGTGTAGATGCTTGCCTCGCTCGTAAGCACACACAAAAAGAAATGGAGAGTGCTGACAGACCTCAAAGACAATGATGAAGGCCAGCCTGGCAGCCAACACATGCCAGAACTGCAGGGTGAATTCATAGGGCACATGGCTCCAGGGAGGCGCTCTGTAGTCCCTGTACCTGCAGTATCTGGACTGCACATGGCTGCCGTTCTTTGGCTCGCCCATGTCAAACACAGAGAGGCTGCTGTTCATGTAGCCTCGCAAACACCTGGCGGGGAAAGGAGGAGCTGTGAGAACCAGGCCGTAACACAAGTCACTCTGCCAGATATGTTGGATTTTTTAACACGCCGCTACACATATTCACATACTTCTCGTGTTGGTATCCCTTGTCCACACAGGGGCCATATTTGAAGGCGTAGACAAAGCGGGGGATGTAGTCCGAGGTGATTGCAATGACAAAGGCGTTGGTGATGACCGCCAGTACGCCAATACCTTCGAGAATACCATGCCAGATACCTGGCAACCAAGACAGAGGCTCGTCAGAGGCTGATGAACATTTGCCAATATCTTATCCCGTTTAAAGGAAATAGTTAGCTGGGGAAATGAGAGTTCAATATCATAACGTGATTTATAAACTTGCATGCCATTATCTAAGACGCATAGTATTGTAACTTGGTGCTCTGTGCGGCTTTGCCCTTTACTGGCAATAATTAACAAAGTGTGTCAGATGAAAGATCATGATGGACGTCATAAAGGAAAAATCCACACTTGGATAATCTTCCACTGTTAAATATCTTCAAGTTATTATCGATGCACTCCAGGAACGTAGCTCTATTAAGGCTGCTATATGGGGATAAATTGGTGTCTCTTCCTCCCCTACGATGGATTTCTCCCTGTATGGTTGTTGAACGTTGGTGCAAAATGGTGGGTCTAGAAAGAAGCCCTTGCTCTTTGATTCTGCGAGACTGACACCAAAACCTGATGACGTTTACAACTGAAAAATGTCCTGCTAGCAAACTCCAAGTGTTATAAGGTGGATTTTCCCTTTAATTACAGGGCGATGTACCACAAGAAGCATTTGGTCATAAATGATACGGTAGTTGGAGTGCGGTGTTGGTGACCATAGGGGGAGGTGGGTCGGTGGAAAGGGAGGGCAGAAATATGGGCGGTTAGGAACATATCACCCTCTTAAACTACAATGTAAAATGTGTGGTTCCCACAACGATTTACTGATGGGAAACGTGGCTGCGATCCAAAAACGAGTGCACAACACTGTGGTAAACAGAGGGCAGTCAGAGCTCAAGCTGACCTATGTCAGTGGCCCGGGCGGGCATGGGTCTCCTCCACTGAGTAACAAACTTGTAGGCGTCTAGACGAATTTCAATGATGTTGTTGAGCAGCGCCAGGAGGGGAGCCAGCGGGAACGCTGCTACAAAGATGGTGGTGAAGCCAAACTGGAGAACTGGAGAGAAAGGAACCATTTGGACAGACTTCAGCGAATGTCTGTCTCAACACTGGCATAAACAACACTAATGATTCCTATCCTCAAGCAAGGTCAAATATAACGGAGGAGCAGAATATTTTACCCATTTCAAGGTATTCGTCCACCAGTCCATGGGCGTTCATTGGTTGCAGATTCCAGTCTTTGTCCCACTGCGGAAGCTGGGCTTTATTCTCTACATTTTGCCCTCCGCCGCCTCCTTTCTTTATTTTCCTACGAGACCACCAATTCTGCAGCAAACTGAAAATAAGGTCAACTCAAAGCAATTATTTTTCACAATGCACTGAGCACTGCAGGAACTCTAACTAAGCCCCACCGAAGAGGATTTGATGTGCTTCTGCAAGAGAAAAGCCTTTTCATATGGTAATGAGCTAAAATGACACACACACACCACAAAGCCATAAAGAAATTACCCAAGGTTTGTAAAATGTCACTCACTTAGAAAGCTAAATCATTATGAAGGACTTACGGATAACCCAGCTCCATGAAGTTGTTCCAGATTTGTTTGAAGAACATGATGACGCCCATTTGCAGGCACAGATCAATCAAACAGCCGCTTGGGTGACACTGAGACAAAAAATAAAAAACTGTAATATCCATATTTCATGCTCAATAACTCAAAGTCGTGAGAAAAGCCTGGGACACATTTCATTCCATTCTGTGAGATTATTGGTTCATATTGGGCTGAAATGTACAGACAAATCATTAAAATGATGAATGACTGTAATAATGTGTCACATACAGAAGACAATAAACAACCACCATTGTTGAAATAATCACCCACTTATAGCGCTGCCTAATTGCACTAACCTCCTCAAGTCTCCATCGACTAAAGATTTTATTGTATTTTCCAGGCCTGCCAGCAAACCTGAACAGGTTGAGATTGAAAACATTAGCTGGGAAATTCAATTATAGAAAAACTCTGAGCAGAAAGAAAGTGAACACTTTAAAATGAGCTAATTCTGTCAGATAAACCACAGCTGTTACTTTTCTCGGTCGTTTTGTAAATCCTGCAATGTGAGGTCCAATAATAACTATATAGTGAGTCAGGAAAGAGTCTTGGCAGATGTCATGACAAGGGAGGATGAAACTAGACACATATTTTTTAAATCCCTCATTAAATTTACTGTAAACAGGAACTGTAGAGTTTATAGAAGCAAGCCTACCTTCCAAGAAAGAAAGCAATGTAGAATGTGGAACTGTTCAAATTTACAAACTGGAACAGGAACATCTTCAGAGCAAAGCTGTTCTCCCACTCGGACTCTGTCCGTGGGTGTTCTGGGGGGGAGAGAGGGGGTTGTGGGGTGGGAGGAGAAAGTAAATGCTTGCCAACCATCTGGAACGCAAGAGATAATGAAGGTGTAAATACATGCAGCATGTGGCCGATGCTCACCTAAATTGGTCAGCAGATACGCCACCTTTTCATATACCTGACAAGGGAGATGATAGTACTCGTACGCGTCAACAGGAAAAAGGACGGTGATTGTAATGATCAAATCTCTGGCTGCAGAAATGAGAGTTCTTGGAACAAAGCTCTAAATAAATGCACCAACATTTGTTGGATAGAATAGTGTGCCAGCTGATGCTTGTCCAGACACCCACCACATTGAGAGACATAATGATCATAAAGTTGATGCAGACACCAGTGCCAGACGTGGCAAACTGCCAGTTCTTCTTCACAAACTCCCAGTCGAATGAGGCAAACTTCTCCATCGCAATGAGACGGAAAACCACCACAGCAAACACTGCTGTCAAAACAAGCGAAATCTATACAAAGACGACGGAGAGGTAAAAATGGAAGCGGAGAAGAGGGGATGATATATGAGTTTAACAATCTCTAACAAACACTCCTCTTAGGAATAGAACATTTCGGTTTCAGGCTGCCAGTTTGTGTATGTAACAGTTTTACGTTGGGTAATTATCATAGAATGAATAACTGTGCAGCATGAGAAGAAAAGCCTGCTGATTAAGAATCAACTAGTAATGCAGATGGACAAAAAGCCTCTAAAAGCTCCTCATTCAAATGCAAGACGCTAAACACGTCGTCTCAAGACATCTTTTAACACTTTGAGAACAATGTCCAGCAGGAGGAGACATTAAGCCACTGCTGACACAATGCATTCCAAAGGTGGCACACAAGGAACTGCTGCGATCTCTCTCTCTCTGAGCCTGAGAATCCCGACGGGCAGATTATTCAAAGATCAAAGGGTTTACCATGAAGAATATTCCGGACACAGACACCATGAGCCTGCTGAGTTTGTCTGTGAAGGGCTGGAAGGGCTCCGGCTTGCCAGAGATGGGGTTCACTCGCTCCACCCTGGAGTACTTGGCTTCAAACTGAGGCCTCAGCTCCTCCTGATTCACAGCATACATTCCAGCGTGAACTACTGCCACATACCTGCGTCTCACTGATTAATCAACAACTCTTCTTTTTACATCATGTATGCAGTGTCAAATTAACAAGACGTGAGGTAACCAAATTATATCTAATCCATTTGAGGATATTGCTGACTTGCCTCTTCCTCCTCCCAATCAATGAGATCCCAGTCATAAGTCAGCTCTGCCCTCCTCCTTTTCCAGAACTCCAGGAACACCGTGGCTGCAAGGGGGATAAGGAATAAGGACAGAAATCAATCATATTATTGATCAACTTTGGTGTGAAACGGGTGATTCACTGAGGAGACAATATACTGAATCAAATACCAGGTCATGGTCAGATATCCTGAGTGAAACAATACTTGTATTTGTATTTTGTAAGGAATTTGTCTAGATAGCAGAGACTTCGACAACGTACATGGTAAGGCTGTGTGAACAGCTGATGAAAACTGACATAAGGACTGGATTAGTATTGACGAATGTACCATGTAGCTGTTATAAAGCTCTTATTCAGGTGTCATAAATCATCGGGATCATTATAGGTCTTGTCCTGTTTTTATGTGTCATAAGGCTTAAGGCTACGGTAAACAAAATGATGCCTGCAGTAAAGGTGGATTTGGGACACGCAAAGGAATTATGGCTTTAAAAAGCACCAGAGTGTGAATCCTCAAGCCAGTACAACTTTGACTGCTCTTGAAGATGTTGAAGTTTAATATAGCTTGGCCCACTTTTGTTTAAAGAGAGAAAGACAAAGACAAAGAGAGAGAGAGAGAGAGAGAGAGAGAGAGAGAGAGAGAGAGAGAGAGAGAGAAAATAAACCTTTTCAGATGCCTATGTTCTGTCCCT
>OMOT01052635.1:0-16703 GCA_900312575.1 Acanthochaenus luetkenii
TTGAGCCTGTATTTCCATACTGTATTTATCAAAATGACAAGAAATGACAACTTACACATTTAATTTCCAGTTCAGTGAAGAGGCGTCCGGTCATAAACATGCGTAGGGGGATGGTGAGGATGAGAATGAAAGGAAGTGCCAGGGATGCTGGACTGGACTTCACAATCCACAGTACCGCAAGACACACCAGCTGGATGGCCGTGAACAAGTGCATTCTGCTCGTGCCGACCTGCAACCGACCAAATATTAGCCAAACACACATAGCTGAACACAAACATGCTTTTTGCATCGCATTGTAGCTCTTACAGTAGCAAGCTCACGGTTTATAGTTAGGGTTAGTATCAGATGACATGACGAAACATGACAAGTGATGACATGACAAGACAAGACAAGACATGGCAGCTCATATCACAAAACGCATTGTGCTCATGTTGCCTAACAGTACACTGAGTGCATACATTTACACAGTAGGAATCAAACCCCTAATCCTGGCAACGATCGCACCATGCGCTATGCATTTGTGAATATGTCATCAGGGCAGTCTTACCCTGGTGGAGTAGGGTTCATCAGGGTGGTACTTCTTAGGAACGAAGAGAAGCAGTATGCGATCCCACAGCTGGATGCCATTGAGGGAAGTAATCCCCATGTAGAGGAAGATCCCAAACAGGGCCGACATGGGTATCATCTTTAGGATGGGCTCCATCAGAATAGACAGACCTTGACACAAACAGACATTCAGTTCAAAGGGTAGTCTGATGTGTTTTAGTTTCAAGGTATGCTCAGGCAATAATTGTACCTAGAAAATGGTGGAATTGTAAAACACAGATACGTGTTCACACGTGAATGAAGTATTTTAATCTACATATCAACCTGAAACTAGACATAATAGAAGAGATCAATGAAGACTAGGTAACAGACTGCACCTACCAACCAGCAGGGCCACCAGAATGCCACTGATCCTCTGCTCCATCACCTTCTCAATCACAGGCTTTGGTCCTTTACTCATGACAGTAAGGGCATTGGCATGGGTGACAGAACGCACCGTAGCAGCACTGAGCCATGGCACGCCAAATATAGCGCTCATCCCTCCCATGCCCACCAGAACAAGCAAGTCGAAGTGGAACCCGGAGCCCTTCACCATCTTCCTCTCCGGTTTACTCACAATCAGACTGGCAAGAGATATGGCGTATGAATACAATGTTGGTTAGAGGCGGGATGTATCATGTTTCCCGAGGTGGTCCTTTCAATTGTTCATGTCAATAAGAGTGAGTGATATTGTGACGGAGATATGGGTTTCACTCACGTTGTGATTTGAGACTCTAGAAAGATTAGGATGAAGACGAGCAAGGCCGGGACACAGCAGGCAAACATCACCCATATAGGGAAAGGCTTGTGCTCTCCAAAGGGGTTGATGAGCCATCCTCTTTGGGCTGGGTTGGACACCATCAAGCCTTTGGGGACGACCAGTTTCTGTACAGAAAAAGACACCAGTTTTGGCCAATCCGATCTACACATACTGTGTGTGACGTTTAATACTTAAAAATGGGTATCATAGACGTATTCAACACAGAAACTGTCTGGCCTGGAAAGCCGAGGAGCATGGGCCAACCTGAGTGTAGGCATCCTCAATGTTGATGTCCACAACAACCATGAGGAAAATGGCAATGGGCACACCAAAGTCACCAATCAAGCGTCTGACCTGAAAAGCACAGATCAGGAACATTCTTATGGATTCAATTCATTCTTATTTTCTCCAATAGTGTCTCTCTATAGCATCTATAGGAAAATCTGGTGAAATCTGTTAGAAACCACTGGTGAAAAGTAGCAGCAAAACGTTCTCTTCTGAAACCAACTGGGGATTGACCTAAGAAATACAGCATCAATGCTGACTTCACTCACCTTTCCAGGCAGAAAGGTCCCATTCTTGAACTGGCGCAGGAAGAACGCGATAAAGAAACAGCCCAACATGAGGCACATGGAGAGCAGAGCTGTGTTGGGGTAAGCACGGTTTACAGTGGAGGTGACCACGGTCACGTTACCAGTAGCATTGTCGTACACGTGCTCCTCCATCACCACTGGGTGCCAGGGATTGTCTGCCGTCTTGTTCAGGTGATCATAATTCAGGACCAGTGGGTGGGCCTTGAAGATCTAAAGGTGTGAAATCAGGACAGTGTAGATGAACAGCAGCGTAATCATGGACAATCAAAAGAACAACTCAGGTTTCAGTTTAGCTTGACATGTGTGGGGTTCCCTTCAACCGGACAGGGGTGAAATGCACGAACGAACGTCAACATCATCGAACAAATATAGAATTTTTAACAGACACGGCGAATCTGGACCGATGAAACGTGGCTAATGGGATGACTGAATGTGAGAAATGGACGGAGATGGTATACCCTCCCCAGCTTGGCAAAGGTTTCGTAGATGAAGATGAAGGAGATGAGGATGGAGAAGATCTCCTGGGTGAAGCGGGAGATGAATCGCACCAGGAAGCTGCCCTCACAGGCCACAATGATCACCACAATGATGACCAGCCACACGCCAACCCACACTCTGCCGACAATATACTCAATGCCTTGGGACTTGCAGAACTGAATGGGAACGACAAAGGGGACTCAGGGTCACCACAGTTGATCTCTGGCCGCGATCAGCGTTGACATTCTGCACATTATTTACGTAAATAGTCACTAAATGGGATGAATTATTCATGTTTTGGTCAGTAGAAAGCTCTATAAAATAGCCTAGATGTGGATATGTGGATATGTTCCAGTGGTATGACTCACGGCATAGAAGGCCTCCTCAAACACTAACAGAGGACCAGAGAAGCCGATGACCAGGACGGGCTGAGCAGCGATGATGCAGAAGATGATCCCCTGGAGGCTGGTGGAGACGAGGAGCTCGGACACACCCATCATGTTGTCCACCTTATCAGCTGGAGTGGCAAAGATGACAAATATGCATTTACTGCGTAAATAGGCCGACGGAAACACGACGTCGTCAAAACCACAGACACGCACGCACTCACACAAATACACACACACCCAGCAGTCCGCCAAAGGTGATAGCAGGAGACAGGGCAGCGAAGTAGATGAAGATGACGGCAGCAAGGACCTGGGCATTGAGAGCGTCTGTGATGTCGCTCTTGTAGTGCTGGTAGCGTCTCTTTATGTCCCGAATCATCCCGCCGAATGGCCGACCCGTGCGGACCAGGGGGTCCTCAGGTGGAGGCCCGGAAGCTTTGGAAGCTGGGGGGAAACAGTTTAAATCTGATGTGCATACTGTTTCTACGTAGAACGTTGCGTTATTCACCCCCCTGTTGTGATGCACTGCAGACTACACATTGAGAAATGAAAACTGTTCAAGCAAATACACGTGAGGCATGTGTAGTACTATTAAAACGTTTCATCACATCAATACGAAATACAACAAATCTACTGTTGAGATACAGCCGTGTGTATTTGTCGAGCAGGTGAGTGTAAGTGAAGACCCACGCCTGAGAGGCTTGACGCCCAGGCGCAGCATGGGGTCGGAGGGCCGGAGCCGGTCCCGCAGCAGTTTCTTCTGGAAGCTGATGATTGAGGTGAGCATCGCCTCGTTCTGGATCTCGGTGGGCGGGATGACGATGCTGCAGTCCATGAAGTCGGCCACAGCGTCTGTCAGCTCGCGGGCGCCCTGTGCCTGGAACGCTGCCTGGTTGAACACCTGGGATGGAGAGAGAGGAGGGGCGGTGAAGACTGCGGCCTACACTGTAACGTGACAAAAGCTCCATTTGACAATGGGTGTGCGTGTCCATTTCATCTCTTCAAAAACGTTGGTCCGGAGTGTCTGTGCATTTCATTGTTCCAAACATGTTCTTCTCCTGAGCAACCTGAGAGTTTTAGACGAATGAGGATACTTGTACTGTGTATTGGTTACACAGCCGGATGTCAAAAACATGCAAAACGACGACTGAGGAAAACACTGGTACAACCTCAAATTTCAACACATATCTGTCTAGGATGTCTTAGATTATCCTGTAACCAGAGGTTCACAGGTTCAACCCCTTCAACAGCCGATGTGTCACTAGTTGTGAATTGCTCTGGAAAAAAGAAAGGGAGGAAATAACAAATTACACGTACTCACGTTGCTGTAATTGAGCAGCTGTGTACTTGTACTTTTTAAAGTCAGTAATTTTATTTTTTCTTAGCCACATTTAGTATTGTACTTCACTACATTTTAAATCACATCCATTACAAAGTGTGTGCGCTCTGCAACAGAAACTGGACCATTGTAAATTGACAAATTGTGGAGCCATTCACGATGAATGGTCAGTCAGCAAAGACGAGAAAAGTAATCTCTTTTTTACTTTCTTTGTGCACTTTATTTTGTAATTTATAAATTGTATATAATAAAAGAATCTAGTTTGAACTCTGTCCTCTCATCCTTTTAGAATTGCATGGGGACGTAACAATGTTCTCTTGATTAAAAAGTAACTCTGAGTACATTTTGAATGATCTACTTTGTACTTTTACTTAAGTACATATTTACACTTCTATTTAAGTAAAATATCAGCAAAGTAACAATACTTGTACTTGAGCAGGACATTCTAGTACTCTTTCCACCACTGGGAAAAAAAAGTGTCAGCTAAGTGCCTAAAATGTCATTATAAATGCCAATTCCAGACTCACCTTGTCAGCCATGAGGGCTGCCATAGCACGGCCAGTCTCATGGTAGTCCATGTCAGTCTTGCCAGGGCCCACCAGAACAAAGACAAAGCGCACAGGTACTGGGGCTTCCAAGGCAGAGTCCAGCACTGCTGCCTCCTTCAGACGCACAAATGCAACTGTAGGCCTTTCCAGGAAGTCCAGGGCTCCTGGTACACAGAGAAACACATACAAACAGGTATAGATATACAAACGCACACACACACACACACACACACACTCCAGATCCAAAATGAAAATAATGCAAACGTTTGCTCACCCACTAGAACCATGGAGGCCTCAACACTGTCGGATGCATCCCTCTGAAGGAAAGCAAAATGCAGATATGTTCTGATATTCTATTTGAATGGATTGCCAATATTTAAAAGAGCAACACGTCCAAAAACGGAGGAAGTTAAATACAGATTTAGGACAATTCTCCAAAAATGGAATGCATTGATTCTCAATCCTTTGATCCTCTGAATGACTTTCTCAAGTGGTCTGATACCAGAAGTCGCTTTCACCTTTAAGATCACCGTTATCGCCACGCTATTGTGACGATATCAGGAGCACTGTCATGTTATCAGCAGTGATCCATTCACAGGGATGATCACATCAGCATTAGAACTTACACTGTCTCTGACTGAAAACTTCTGCATCTCCGTCCCCTCGGTCAGGGCTTGGCTCTCTGGGTCAGTCGATTGGCTAGAGGGAGCAAATTGCACGCTTGTCATTGGTTGTGTGCGTGTGTTAGTCGGAAGACTGATTGGATGAGGGGAGAGACTAGCACACTAATGATTGGTAGTTTGTCTCCAGGTCAGAGGAGTACACGCCTACATACATCTGAAATGTCATTGTTAGCCCAATGAGATGAAGCCAAAAATTCGTATTTACAATGACGACCTGGAAAGAGGCAAAATGTCTCTTGATGGGGAATTGGGGGGAACAAAACCCCTGAATCCTTCCCAGCGCACTCAGTGTAAGATCTTTGGATGGCAGCACCAGCTAAATAAAATTGAAATGGCAGGTAATTTACATTAGAATCATTGGTGGGTGATGTCGTGAGGATACCTGCGGTTCTGGAGCAGAGATCTTAGCACCCCGTCCCGGTCTCCAGGCCGTATCTCCTTCTTGTTAACCATCTCGTCGACAATCTTCTCGGCGATGCTGGCCAGGCTCCGCTCCTCGCAGTTGAAAATCACCACACCTGGACATGGGCACGTGGCCACAAACAACAATGTTACTCGTGGAGGAAGGGGGTCACAGGTCAGAAAGGAATGCTAAGAGACGATGAGCGAGAAGAAGAGGGAGGAAGAGGAGATGAAAAGTGGTGGTGGAAAAGGATTATGGGCTCAGATGAAATGAGAGTAAGGGAGGAGAGATGAGCGTGCCAGAACAAGTTGCACTAGAGAAGAAGAAGAAGGAGAATCATATTATACATATGACATATTATCATATTCTGATTAATTCATATCACACTCATATTCATTTATTACTCCATTAAACATTCATATTAATTGGACCTGTGTTCATGGTGCGTCGGAGCTGGATGAGACTCTTGAAGGTGAGGTAGGAGATGTGCGAGGGTCCCCAGGCCTCGGCCTGAGGGTCGAAGCTCTCCTCGTAGCCCACCCATCGGCCGGTCTCCTGCCAGTAGGTCTGCTGGTTCTGGTCCTTCATCAGCTCGTTCAGCTCCACGTATGCCTGACAACACAGAGGAACACAGATCATGTCTGGCTAATGTGGAAATGAAAATGGGTGGCAGAAGCGGGTTTGTGAACCCAGAACAATCTGGATTGGGCAAGTGAATGAATCAAACTCTCATCTCCCATCGATGTTAAAAAAAAAAAAAACAGTGTCAAACTGTTTTAGGATAGATTGCCTAAATTTCCCAAATGGCCAATATTGGAACCAACCGATAGTAATTCCGTGTCCCTGGATCGTTCATATATGAGAGAGAAGAAAAACAAGCCAGGGTAAAAAACAAACCACGGTGGGACGTTTGTAATGTTTTGGACATGTCTTGTGCAAGTTTATACTACTCCAGATAACTAAAACACATTTCTGGTGTCTTTTCCAGTGCAGCTACCTGGAGAATCACACCAAGTCATTGTCGTCTCCACCAACCTCATGGTAGCTCTTTAAGCGAGTCTGGATGTGGATCAGGGTGATGTGGAAAGGTGACATGCAGGTGACACGTTGTGTCTACAAGGTAAGCATAGTGGTTGTTCTGAGCCCACAGCCAGCTCCAGGTCGCGGTCCACTGCTGGTTACCGGTGTGGACACGTTTGGACTGTCAATAGCTGTCGTGTGCCTGGAGTGTGTATGCAGTGTGTGTGTGTGTGTGTGTTTGCACAAGCTGCATGTGCCTGTTTGTGTTTGTATGTGTTCACATGTATGTGCGTGTACGTGTGAAACAGTAGCATAGGGGTTGACAGCAGATATCAAACTTGCAATGTTGTTCATCCAAGTCAGATCAAGCTCTAAACGGATACACTTATAGTTATACTAACTACAGATGGACCTACAGTGTAAAGTGAACATGATACCATCCCTGTGCCTCTGTGCGTGTGTGTGTGTGTGTGCGTCTGTGCGTGTGTGTGTGTGCCACTTACCTGACACTCTCCCCTGGGGTTGGCGTTGGTGTTGATGTTCCAGGCAGCTGGAACAGACACAATGTGCCTAGTTAGAAATCAGACTGCTTTTCAAAAGTAACACATTTTCCAGATTTAAATATTGCAATCAAATGGTGGATAAAAAATGTGCTATTAGATGAAGACCAAGTTTTCTGTAATTTAGAAAATAATGATTTCATCCTAACAATTACTCAGCACATAGAGGACCATATAAACGTTCCATCAATGTAAATACAAAATAATGAAACAGCAGTTACTGCAGTATGCCCTCACTGGTATATATGCAATTAAAATAATTAGATAATAATTAGCGCATGGTGTTTTAAATTTCACCTACATATTACAAAGTTTGAATAGGTTTAAGTCAGTGCATTTTGGTTATCTGAACATAGTGAGGTTCTGCTCCACTCAGCGTGTTTGTTCTAAATTTGGGAAATGAGCCTCTGAGATAGATAAGAGATGTTCGTTCCATGGTGCAAATGACAATCAATGTTTTGACAGATAGTGGTGAAAAATGAACTGAATAAAATAATGAATGGACTGGACGTTTATTTTTCACATAATAAAGACACACACATGTTGTCTATATGTGAAATATGCATTCAGCTCTTAGTCAATGAGTGCACTATAGCCTCGTTATGTAAAATCTATCAGAGCGGCCATATTATCTCAGACTGGACCTGAGCATTGAAGTTGTCTATGACAACAGAATGATTTATTTCCAAAACACAGCTGAGCAAAGGGGTAGAAGAGCCAGATTAGTCTGACTACACACTGTCTATGGTATGTGTGTGTGTGTGTGTGTGTGCGTGTGAGTGGTTGAGTGTGTATGTGCATGTTCCTCTGTAAGTGTTCATTTCCATAAGTGTATATGTGTCTTCATTACGGTGTATGAGTGGGTGTGCATCCAGTGTGCAGACCAATTTCTGTGGTGCAGACACACGCACTTGCAAATCTATCTTTGCAGTTTTCTATGAAGTGTCAATCGTCTCAAATTGCACATTGATGCACAAACACACGTACACACTTTAAGAAAGACACACACACTAATAGATGTTTCATATATCAACAAAGTGTTTGTGTCCAACCATGTTCGTGATAAAGTGGCAAACTTGCATTATTAGTCATCCACATTATACATTTCGTTCCAAAGAGTAAATCCATGTAAAATGTTCGCTGATATTCATTCATAAACAAATCTGGAAATATATATAATTGCACATATACAAATATTACTATTTTGCAAAGTCTTAAGGTGATTAAAATTATTTCCCAATTGAGCAGTCAATTTCTTTTTCAAATTGCTCATCAATTAAACACAAGTCAGGCTTTCCTTTGACTTTCCAGCAGTTGCAGTTTTACATTTGAGCTACACAAAACTGGAATGTTGAATTTCCCCATCAGCTGCCCCAAATTATTCAGGAAATTGACATGTCACCTGCATGCTGCAACATTCTTCCAATATGGATACCTTCTTATACATTATTTGCATTGTTTTGTAATTGAGATGTCATTAGAGAAAGATCAAACAAAGAATCCTGCATTAAGCTACAATAATGAACTTCAGCACTGAAGACAATAACACTGAATGTCAATATCAATTATCAAGGAGTGCACAGTGCTTATATCATTCACACTGCAATGTTACACCTGCATTTGTATGATTACACTATTGTCATTTGTAATTCTAGCAGAAAAGGTGACACTTACCTGTTGCAGGCTCTAGCCAAGTTGACAGCAATGACAAGTAACTGAACCCACAATGGCACAAAAGCGTGACTTTATAAACACAACCTCTTTAGAGCTGCCTGTGTGTGTGTGTGTATGTGTATGTGTGTGTGTGTGTGTCTGTGTGTGTGTGTGCATGCTGCCTGACGATGGGTGGGACTATAATACATGCACGCATGCAATTGCACTCATGCATGCACACACATATGTATATGCACACACTCTAATTCTTGCTCTCTCTCACACACACACACACTTGCACGCAGACATGCGCGCACACATGCACACACACCCACATATAAATGAGCAACGTGTTCTGGTTTCACCCATAATATTGATAGTAAATACAGTGACTTGATCCACCAGACCAGTCGCACTGTGTCAATCACCACCATCTTATCACATTTATTGTCTGTGTTTGGAGGACAACAAGGGATTACACCGCCAGGTCTACCCGCTCACCTTCAACATCACCGGGATAGATGGTGAACCTTTGGAGGAAGTCGTCTCTCACCATCTCTTCTTCCTCCCTGCCTTCCTCCAAGACGGCCGACGTCTCATAACTGTCCGTCTCCTGAAACTGAGGCCTGTAACGTGGGACAAGTTTCCCCAAAATGTAAATAATCCAGCCCTGTACAGTTCAGTTATTTCCTAGTATTAATATTCTACAAGTATAATTTGTAGTATTCATAAACGCAACAATTGAATGTTGAATTATTTAATTAAAATAACACAACAACGAAAAAGTTACAAATGACTACAATTACACCGCTTTATTTCCCCATTACTATTGTTATTATCATAGCAAATTGTATACCTTCTTTTGAAACGCCTGGTATTTTCACCTGGATGATATTTCATTTAGTGTGTTATATCTAGCTATATTCAGTAAATATCAATGTACATAATTTGTGAATGAAATGGCATTTCAACTGGAATATGCATTTCCTCCGTCCACAAATGAATCTCCTTTACAGTGTGCGTCCATGAGAAAGAGACGTGATGCACTGACACAGTGAGGAGACGGACGAGGGACACCGTTACTTACCTTCTGAAAGGTACGCAGAGGGAGGAGTCCTGTTCCTCACACACCGCGCCATTGCTCTGTAAGCGTGAAAGAAATAGATGGAGGGAGAGTATTGTTGTTAGCATTTAAAGACCTATTGCACCACATTCATCAGCCTTCTCCGACTTTGAATGAAGACATAGGTTTCCATACAAGGGCTTCTACTCTGCTTATGTTGTTGAGCCAGGCCAATGGTGTGTGTGTGTGTGTGTGTGTAGCAGAGAGAGTGGGTGGGTGGTCTTTACTTACAGTGCCGAGCGAGAGGTCAGTAGCCATCGACATGTGTAATCCTTTATCCTGTCTCCTTTTGATAAGTCAGCAATATTTGCACGTAACCTGCAACACACCGCATCATGTCATTCATCCTCCATAACAACCAAAAAGAGCAAGAATTCAAAGATAACGATATTTCACTGTGTTTTTCCCCCGCAGGAGTTTTCACTTCGCTTTTTAACACGGAGGTTCTTATCAGGATGAAACACACTGTGTAGAGGCCCTGCTGTAATCTACAGTATATGTTGCCCTCGTCAGAGATCTTACACAAGTGATCACACACACACTCCTATGCGTGCACATACACATATGCATGGCTGCACCTACGCATTCATATACACACTCACTCCCGCACGCATACTATTTGGCAAAAGCTAAACACAACAAATGTCACACATGTCTTGTACATATTCTCTACATGTACCTGTATACATCATAAAACACCTATACAATCATTCTATATTCTAAATCTTGAGAATAATATTTAAATCTTACACATTGTTGATATTTCTTTATCAAATGGAGAGCAGTGGTCCAAAGTGAGATATCCACCATTTGACAAAAACCTGATGCTGACTCTAAGAAAATGATTTGTAGCTCAAAAGAAGGTAAATTACTGAATGTATTCAGACCTTGACTTAAAAACTGTCTAATATCTTGGTGGAAGCAAAGATTTGTGCTTATGAGATATCGAGCAGTGAATTTTCAAAATAGACTTTTAGCGTTTTGGAAGGATACCTTTTAAATTCTTCCAGTATTTTAACGAATACTGGTTTTTATTTTTATTTTTTTCATCAAAAGGTTTAAAGAAAGACTGGCTGTGTTTGTATTCATCTGCAGCCAAATAATCCAGACATCTAAATTAATCTTACTCTAAATGAACTGACCTCATATACACCTCCCATTTGGAAAAGTGTTACCGGTACTTAACAGGAGCCGGTCCAATTAAAAGTTCAAAATGATTCAGATTTACTTGCCCATGTATGTAATTAATAAAATGCAACAGTCTAATGGCTTTTCTGTTGGATTGTGTAGCATGAACATATTTAAACTGTAGTATATCAACTGAAACCTTTGCAAAGAACAGGACACCATAAACAGCAGTTGTAATCATCATTCATTCTATAAGCAGAAGTGTATTAGTCTGCAGTTCTGTAATATTTGAGTTCTGTACAGCCTTCAATTTATTGATTTTTGACACACCTTGTAAAGTACTGCAGGTTGTGATCAAGGATATATTGATTACCATTGATTACAAATATCAATATGCTTATGTATAATCATCATCTTTAATGGATAGCTCATTCATGTGTTTTGATCTTGACTACATTTTAGGAATCAATGTGGAACGTGATTGTGAGGCGAAAAACGTATTTGCTGAATGTGAGTTATACCTCAATGTAATATTTCCCCCATAACTAATTACCACTAAAACAATAAACAATACATCATTACTTGCATAGTTTCCGTTACAGGTCTTATGAACAGCCAGAGATATTGTGAGAAATCATTAAATCCAGTCTTACCTGAGAAGACGTATTCCAGATGTGGCGCAGTGCCACGGTGATCAGGCAGTTCACTGGGTGCTGGGCGGTCACCGCACAGAAACCATGATGCATAACAGTGGGGAAACACCCACCCTGAGGTGCCCCTCTCCAAAACTCAGTATGACCCATCACATACAGATGGGTGGTCAGTGTGCTCAGGTGTCTCTTCGCTCTGTTAAATAGGAGCTAGTCAGTATAAACTGACCCCAGACCAGTGCTATAAGGGACCAAGACGTATGGCTCAAAAGCCAGTAACGCACCCCTCCCTCCCGTGGATGCAGGGGGAGATAAAACCTGTTCAGGGGCTCAGGACACTATCAGCCATCCACATCTGGTTCACACAGGGAGCTATCTCACCAAAGATGACCCCCTCCCAAACTCTCACCCCACCCATCCAGGGGCCTTAGGTAGACCATCTCGCGTACCATAATGAGGAAGTGAGAAATGCACTTAAAATAGGCCATCGTGCTGAGTTCAGCAGTCGGGGAGAGTGTGAGGCTGTGAAGCAGGGAGTGAGATAGGATATGACATCTTCAGGTTTGGGGTTTTGGCGCTGAGACATGGGGATTCCCTTTTTGAGGGGCCAGGTGAGGGTAAAGCTACACCAGCCGTGCACAGCAGTGTTTTGCTTTTCTCATGTGCTGGTTTAGAATGATCCACGCAGCAGTGAAAGTATTCTGCCGCACACTGAAATGCCGCTCTGTTATTTGCGTGTGTTTAATGTGCCTGTAGGGCAGGGATGGGCAACCATGTGCCAACGGAGGACCGAGAGTCTGCAGGTTTTCATTCCAACCAAACACCACACCAGGTGATTTCACTGAAAACCCGCAGACTCTGGGCCCTCCGTGGCATATGGGTGCCCATCCCTGCTCTAGGGCAACAATAAATACATTGGGAGCCAACAACGTGTTTCGCCTCCAGGCTTCATCTTGTTTGCGTTTAAAGTTTTGTTAAAGGAAATAAAAGCACGTCTTAAAGGATTCAAACCACAGAAACGGGTAGGCACTTCCAGTTTGCCATTCATTTGGCAGTAAGTACAGTACGGCATGAAGACACATGGCAACACTTGTACTTCCAATGCTGCCAACTAAACTAAATACAAAATCAACATTGACGATGGAGTCCAATTGAAGTGATTTGGCGCTGAGATCTGAACCATTACAGATTAATCAACTGAGTATAGGGCAAGGTGCCAGAATAAAGAGAACATACAAGCAGCTAGCATTTCCAGCAAAGACGGTGACTCTAGATTACGTTACATCTGCATGGATTTATTTGTTTCCACAGTGATAAAATATAACAACAATAAAAATAAATACATACATAAATACATAAATACATAAATACATAACATATAAAGTACTAATAGAGTGATATATTATGGTTAAAAAAACACAGAAAGAAGAGATCCAGTTACTTATTTAATCAGGTGAAATAAAAACATCTCACTTCACATTAACACCCTTGAACGTGGTTGACGTCATGGCTATGCATTTGATGTTGACTCATTTGTGAGTGAAAAAAAAAAAAACGTTTCAACGTTGAAATCCATAACTGCAATATATCTTACATTTCTACATGCTTTTACATTTAGGCAGTGTTGGACCCAGAGATGAAAAACACCATGTAAAGGCTGTTTCTTCTATAAAGCGAAAAGATGGTTGCTGAGGGGAAAAGTATTGCGTTATCACAGTTAATGGAAAATGGCAGTAGGCTATCAGTGGGGTTCATGTGTTGCTCCCTCCACAGACCATTATCTTGGTCGGAACAGAAAAACACAAGATAGAGAGCTGGTCATGCCCTTTGTATGTGTGCATGTATGTGTGTGTTGGTATACGCATATGTTTGAGGATCCCCTTCCGAAACCTTTACATGTCACGGACCCCCAAATAGATATGTATTGCACATCAGACCCATATTTGATAAGGTTGTAAGGAGCCACATCTGAAAAGATTGATGTAGTTAGTTATGATTAAACATAGAATTGCATAACTGTCTATAAATGTAGGTGGGGAGGGGACAGTGAAAGCTATGATCACAAGCATATCTATACATGATCTCGTTGTGATAACTTCTAACAAATGAAATGTGAAATAAATAAAACCATTTCTTATTTATTGGGGGCCTTCTGGAGCCACTTTGGGAATCACCAGCAAAAACAAGCATAGTTTAGTTTACACTTACAGTCATTAGTTTGCACAGGGTGAAAATGCATTTAAAGGGACATTTGGTCACAGGTTTCTTAGTCTCCATTGTTGTTTCATCTGGTTAGTTTGTCTCTATAGACAGTAGATACTATGTGCTTCAAGAAAGTGCTTTTTAAAAGTGTGCAGAATCAGTGATAGTCATTTGAAGTTGACATGGTCTGCTGTCTCCAAACAGAAGTGATCTTTACGTAACAGGATGATGGCATGGCAGTGAGGGGCAAATCAGCAGGGGGCAGCATTGCATTTGCATTTGAAATGAAGACAGTAGCTCATAAAATAATCTATGAGCAAAACCTCCATGCTTCAGTTTCATTCACCACCAATAGTGATTTTCCAGGCTGCAATTTCTTGATTAATAAACAACCTCAAAAGGGAAGATGTTCCCGGATTTCAACCAAAAGAAAAGAAAAGAAAAGACCTTGCTGACATCAGCAGTCATCAAAAGTTAATTATACGAGGGGCTGTGGGGGACCGACTGGATCCATCTTATCAGGACTTGTTCACTGAACTTGTCCGAATGGCTTCTTATGAAGATGTATTGGAAGGTTATATTTTAAAATGGGGAAAGCACCATCTTTACATTGCAAACGATTGAGGATGATTGTACTTCTCATCATAATGATGTTGTACCTGAGAAAGACCCATGGATGTGGTATCGCACATTTCTATAGGTCTTTTTTGTGCAATGTTTATTCTATTTTTCACATTTTATTTATTCTATTTTATTTATTAATAGTATTTTTGCTGGTTTAACGTACCATATCCTGGATTAAACTACTGTATGTATGATTGTTGAACTGAAAACCTCAATAAGCTTTAAATCATAAAAAAGATGGAAAACAAAATGAGTAGAAAACTGGAAGAAACCAATTTCATCATGTCAATGAACAAGTCCCAACCAAGCTCACTGAACCAGCCCAACACACAGTCCACATTTGACTGCCTTGACCTGCAGGAAGTTTGGTCAGTTGGTCATGAACTTATTTATAACTTTATTTGGATAATTCAATGTCACAATAGTGTGAAAAGTAGTGTACAGATATTCAGTGTCTGGGTTCGGGTTATTTTTAGGGGTTAGCCAACAAAATGTGAAGTGCTCTGTGGACGTGATGGCGGGATTTTGGCGATAACACACTTTCTGCTGTGTTTCTGTGGGATCCTCGGTGGAACTGGCGCTCAGCCGGTGCAGTAATACAACGTATGGCATCCGGTTCAGGGAATGAACGTGGAATGAACATCCACATGTGTGTGTACGCGCACACCGCCTTTTCTGAATCGGAGAGCATGCTCGCACCTTTATATACCCGTTTGTGTACTTCTGTGTCTATGTCTTGAGCAGCGTTACCATTGTGGTTATGCGTGGATATGTGTTTGCCCCATATCTGCGCCGCAGTGTCTCATAATGGGCTGCATTGACAGTCTACAGCCTAAGGCTCATTATTAGTCCCAGTGTGTTAAACTGAACAGTGTCTGGCCAAATCTGATCAATGCAAAGGCCTGTTCATCCCATCCAAAAAGTCCCTTCATTGTCTGCCCTCTTGATTATGTCAAGAGGGCAACACATGCAGTTGAAAACAATCGTTTTCCTATCGATTCGGTGGGGAGAACGTGTGAGTAAATATGTTTTACACAGGTAAAAAATGACATACATGCGACATACATGGAACCATAGACATGCACGTGCACACACACACACATAGACACAGCGCCGACTTACTACACACACACACACACACCATTACAACCATGACATAGACACTGTGGACCTCTAGTTAGAGGCGTCTCTGGGTTCAGGTCAGGTCACACACCGAAGGGTCATGTCATGAGTGTTCAAACAGAAGGAGCCAATTCATTCATTCATTCATTCATTCACCTCCTGGGGTGTGTGGAGGAATGGACCAGGTGCATAAAGATGGCAGTCCTCCAACCATATCCCATTGACATGTCTTCGAGGAGACTTGAATATGTTTGTCTTGCTTTCCGGCTATCCCACTATTTTCCCAGCCTGATACATTTTTAGAATACAACAGGACTTCCAAATATATATTGCTTACCTGGCATTTGGCTGGTGGCTGGTGTTAATTTTCCCTACCTGGCTGGTACAGCAGAACCTGGAGTTGGATCTCTGCCAGGATACAGTATATCTGTCACACTGTTAATTAATGCCACGATAGATCCAATAAAGGCAAGAACGTTCCAGGCTGAAGAGCAAATTTCCAGAACTCAGAGGGATCTTAAACAAATCTGTTCTCTGGTTTACCATTATTATCATTATCAGATGTCATAGTTTTTGTTAGAGCTGTTGTTAAATGTTTATATTTGATTTTGATGACTGAGTTTTTGTGTAGAATGACAAAAGATTCCTTTTCCACCCTGTTAAACGTCTTTCTTGAGGTGAGAGGCCATATAAAGAGTAAAGGCAGTGGGAGAGATAGGGCAGGGGACTGAGAGAGAGGAAGCTGGGTTGCTATGGGTGGATAAATAATGCATGGATGAGATGGAGAGAGAGAGAGAGAGAGTGAGAGAGAGAGAGAGAGAGAGAGGGGGGGGGGGGGGGTGTAAAA
>OMOT01052640.1:0-11237 GCA_900312575.1 Acanthochaenus luetkenii
AGAGAGAGAGAGAGAGAGAGAGAGAGAGAGAGAGAGAAAGCCAGAACGAATACTTGGTAGCCTTTCCTTTAGTTGTCTGAACTCTGGGAAGTCTGCCTGCAGATGAGACACAAACACTTCCCCCACCGCCGAGCTCGCATCATAGCTGGAGCGGGCGACCTAAAGACATATTTCATCTTTATTTAGACGAAGCCAGGTGCATCGATAAATCATGACCACATTAAGTTTGACACATCCCTATAATCATCATGAACAAACGAGACCATCGCCGAGAAGATTGTCAGCCTCTACCAGCCTTGACGCTGCACTTTACTTTATTGTATGTCACCAGGTCAGATTGATTTATGGCACAAAGGGAGATTGTTTTATGGCACAAAACAGGAAGAGGGCGCTGTTCTTCCAGTGCAAACAGCGCTAAAACACCAACTTATCAAAAACATTTTGGGGAACAAGGAATTCATGATATCTTAGAATTGAAAAGCTCTGGGAAGCACAGAAAATGACTACAGTCTTTTGAGACTCAGTGTGTCTCTAACGCTTTCTAATCCGGTGATAGTGTGATTCTTGATAAGTGTGAATCTAATGTACCATGTGAAACTTCAACACACATAAAGCCCCCAAACAGCTATTCAAGTGAAGCGTACGCAGTTACTCCCACAGTGAAAAAAGAAAAACGAGAAGGTTCGTTTATCGTCGTGATCCCTCAGCTTCTAATAGGCCCGTGTAACCTCTGAGCCAAACGAACACGTCAACAGGATGTGGTCCAACACACTGACCTGCCAGCACTATTCCTGTATTGTCACGTAATCTCACCCGAGAGCCGTCTATATATGTGTTTGTGTGTAGTGTGGTGCATGGTGTGATGTACTATGTATATGATGCATGCAATGTATACTGGTATGGGGGCGGCAGTAGCTCAGGAGGTAGAGCTACAATTTACCTTCATCCTGACATGGGCTGCCCTATAGGGAATAAGAGGTGTTGCGATATAATTTGCCTTCAACCCAGCAAAGTGTTGCTGTGCGTGAAATGCGACGATATGAGGGTGAACTGAGGAAAGGCTCACTATCAGTGACGGGGACGTAGTACAGCTGCAGGTTCGGTTTCTTGGTCAAAATTAGATGTTTCCACTCTCTTTCTCTGTTGACAAATACACGATAACCATTACTGGAAAGATACAAGTGAATGTGCAAGTACACATACTTACACACACACGCGTGGAAATGCGTGAAAGATATGAGGAACATACTTGTGTGTGAAAAACCAGTTCCTCACTGAATAGAGTGATAAACCTTGGTCAGCCTTCCCAGCACACGGTCGTCCCCCATCACCACTACCCGCGCTGTGTGACGCCGCTCGTCTTTAAGCAGAGGAGAGCTGCCTCCATCTTCTCCCTCATTAGGACCAGTTTATCCGCTGGCTTCATGCTCTTTAAGGCAGGTCTCCGGGTGAATGCTGGCTGGAAGTCTTTGTCATCTACGTGAAGATCCTTCAGATCTTTCTCTACCCCACTGTCCAGACTGCACCGAATCTCTTTTGTCCCCCTCTTCTTCGTCCGTAACAGGGTTAGGGCGGGAACCCAGGACAAAATGTGTCAGTGTGTCCCCTGCGCGAAAGACAAATGTAGCGTACATTACCAACTACAACAGCCTCTTTTATGTAGATAATACATTATGTGATAAATACTCTTTTGTGGGTCTGGTATGAACCGAAATAGATGGTATTTTTGTTCCTCTGATCGACTCACATAGATCCTCTTCATTGTTCCACAACAGGAAGTTGATCTCTGGAATGGGCATCGCAGTGCTGTACACAGAGCCGTGATCTACCTGGGTTGTTCCTGGGAAAAGAGAAATAAATGTGGGGTGCATGCTCAAGGAGAGGGGACACGTGCAGGACTGGGTGAGGTGGCATAGCTTACAGGAAATACAATCCCCAAAAAATTATTCACACACACACACACACACACACACACATATTTCTGTGTGCAGAAATAACACAATACTGAATACAGCATAACAAAACATTAATGCAATTCTGTTAAGAGAATCTCGCATCATAAATCCTTTATGCAATTATCCAAAAGCCTTTATCCTTCACATGTTTATATACTGTGCGTCTTGCTCACCTCCAGAGCCTGAACCAGCGTGGAGCTTCGGCAGGCCACCCCCAGCCCTGCCTGCAGTGTGTGTAGCACCACTGTCTTCTCCTGGGTCAGCAAACAGAGCGGAACGAGACACTGGTTGTGATGAAATGGCCCAGACAATGAGACTGGATGCTTTGGTGTTTCAGACTCACTTTTCCCGCAAGGTGAAATGTTCATTAAGCGCCTGTCAAATCACCAGCTGAGAGAAATCAACTGTTTGTTTATTTTACGGCATTATACTGTGCGCTGGTTTTGGACAGTACGTGCTCTTTTCAAATCAACTTGTTTCAAGAATTTGCTTGAATCAAGTGGCATTATCTTGATAATATGGAAGTATCCACTTTATTTAAAGATATTGAAACAGGTGAAACTGCACTAGAACCAAGTGAAATTATCCCACAATGTTGGCAGAATTTTTCTTCTCATTTTATTAAAAGAAAAACTTCGTTTTAAGACCCGAAACTAGACTAAATGATGTACAATGTTTTTTTGTTGCAGTATCTGCAAAGTCTTATTTAGTGACAGATGCCAGTAAATTTGACAACTTGTAAATAACGAGAACATATTGCTAATGATGAATTATATTGTTGGTTGTGTTCAAGCTTATATTCCTTTAGCTGTTTTCATGGCCTTTTAAGTCACTTGTACTTTGGCTGTTCAGCTCTCTGAGGACCGTGTGGACACTGTTGTACATGCTGGACTCCACAGTTGAGGAGAAACCCACACCGGCTAAAGATCAAGATCAAGATCTTAACTTAATAACTTAATGTAAACAACAACACACAAACAGAGCTCATGTGCACACATCTCCGACATCAGACACTTCATCTGAGATATTGCAGTGCAATACTAAATGTATCTTCCTGTCTGCTAAGATGTGGAGGTGTGAAGAGCTTACTATAAATGTACAGGTTGATATTTCTATCAACCACCAGCTCACAACTCTGTGAAACAACTGAATGAAAAGGAGACACTTGTGTAGTGTTACACTGACTCTACGCAAATGAGTTAATCTTGATTCACTATGAATACGTACCAAATATTGGTCTACTATTGGACGTATAATGAAAAATGTCATGACTCATGTGGCCTTTGAGCTGGATGACCAATCTCTCTTTTATTTTACAAATGAAAACAAGTTGCACGTCACAACAAGGCTCCTCTGTTGCCCAATTCACCGTGAAGTAATTCAATGGTAAATAAAACTCACCAATGTAGCTCCTCACATTGGTCTTAAAGTATGAATGGCATCAGGCAACTCAGCTGAATCCTCAACATGCAACAAGGGCAACATGGATTGTCCTCTAATGCTACCTGAGCTGACTGTGTGCTGAGAGTGTCTGGCGACACAGTCAGATCATTTGATCATGACACGTGTTTATTGTGTCAGGGTAAGACAGGGTGTGTGTAACTCATAAGAGGAAGTCGGGGGAAAGACAATCTGTGAACAATGAGTCATTGTCTAAACAGTGAGCAAAGAATGAATGCAGTTGATTGAGCACTGTCTTTATTGCAGCCGTAATGGTGTGTGACAAATAAAAACAAAATGAAATGTACATTTAAAAAAACAAAACTTTAAATAGCTTATTTTATTACACATTTGTAAGTAGGTTATCACCCTGTCACTGATGAAAGTATATTAACAGAACGTACACAATAGTAATCAAGTAAGCAGTTTTATGCTTAATAACTTCTGAGTGAAACACTGGAACTGTTACATCCTCCTACCAAGAACGTTAACATTTATTCTTTGTTGTTCTCCAATCACATTCTCTGTGAAGAGGTTGGAAGTAATACATGCAGTGGGACAAAGACCAATAAGAACATGTCAGTCCATCAAACACCTAAATAGCTCAATGAATATACCGTACATACAGTTTTCAGCATTCCAATGGATAATGCATAACAGTCAGCTCAGCTTCATCTTGTTGTGATTTGGCATTTTGAATTCGGGGGCTCAAAGATAGAGGTTGTAAGTCAGAGGATTGGCAATACGCCGTAAAGATACAACCCTACTTGGGACTTTCAAGTCTCTGGAAGAGGAAGCTCTCCTCTGGGTGTAACGCAGTAGTTTGTCTTTGGGAGGACTCTGGCACGAGTCTAACTCCTAACAACGTCTCTTCCAGCTACTATGGTTACCAGGGATGAGATAAGGAACGAAAGCCAGGAAAACAGTCATCTACTAGTAGAAATGAATGTTGAAATAAGTCCCAGTGCAGTACAGTGTGGCTCCGGTACAGCGGTAGAAAGTGTGTCAGTGACATGAGGCAGAGAAAGAGCTGATGGGGAGGCAGAGCAGGGAGCAGTAGGATGGGTGCAGGGGCTGGACTTGACCCGGTGAGGGCTTATAGGACCTCCAGTCAGAACCACTTCCTGGTTTACAGCATAGAGACACCTCGCACCTGAAAACGAGGCACATCATTGCTGCACGTATAGCTGATAAATGCATGCAGACGTCATGACGCAAATGTACAACATTACAGAATGAACTTGGTTTGAGATATTCGAGAAATATTTAAAATCTATCTCTCTCTTTTGAGACCGCGGGTTAAATGATATGGTAGTGTGTGTGTGTGTGTGACGGCTGTACCTGGTGACACTTTGGATGATCTTCTTCTCATCCCGGTCCAGACACACGGCGAAGGTTGTACCGTCACCACCGCCGCTTACCCGGACCTTGTCCACCTTCACCTCTGATATCAAGATGTGCTGCGAGACGGACGTCGAAGGGAAACGTGTAAAGAGGAAGATATTATAAAGGGAGGATGTGCATGGGACTGTGTTTATTTGGAACGGGTTAATCCGTGCCCTCCATGGACCTCACCTGGTTGTAGCCCATCTTCGACTTGGAGGACTGTCTCTTTAGGACTTCTGTCATCGTCAGTAGCAGACTCTCCACTCTGGAGTCTAGACGGAGGGGACATTACTGTTGAGTTGCTTATAAACCGCAGTGCAGTGAAGGGCATCCATAAGACAAGGACAAACAACAATACAACCACAGTTGAACTGCAGTCACATACCCAGCTGCTCAGGTTTCCCGCAGGCTTTGTAAAGGTTTATCGACGTGCACACCATCTCTGCCTCGGTCCATTGACTCCTCCCACTTACAGCCACCTGTAATGGGGAGTAGATGGTGCAAGTTTAGAAATAGGTAAGGCTATGAACTTACGTATTATTGTGTTACAGGGAATGTGTGGGAGTCAATAGGAACAATAGGCACCTTGTTGTAGGCAACACTTAGTGTTAAGGGGACTGCTTCCCGTTCCCCATCAATACCAAACCTTTTGCTGGCGGCACCTACAGAGAGAATGCAGTGCTCATTAGACTGTGTGTGTGTGTGTGTGTGTGTGTGTGTGTGTATGTCAGAGTGTGACTCACCCATAGCCCTGACAGCTCGAGTTCCAGCGGTGTGTCCAAGCTCCAGAGAATGAATGAACACTTCCCTTCTCCTCTCGCCTCCAGCCAGGGTCAGCTGTGTGCAGGAAAAACAACAACAAAAATGTATATGGTGAGTGAGTGTTGTTGTGCGCATGCATTCGTATACAGTCATTTGAGACTGTGTGTGTGAGCACATGTCCTTTCATGAATGTATCTACTGGAGTGTGTGTGTGTGTGTGTGTGTGTGTGTGTGTCGTGTCTTCTGACCTCAGCCTGGTAGAGCTGCAGCAGAGCAGGCTGGTCTGCATGTCTACAATAATAAAGCACCAGGTCAGCCAGCAGGGGAAGGCGCTCCTCACTTCCACCGCTCACCGAGACACCATCCACCTTACCAGCTGTCTGAAACAGAGAACAAACGTCGGTTTTACAAATACAAAATACAAAAAAAATACCTGATACCTGGTAGGTGGTATGGATCAGCATTTCAACACCGTTACAGCAATGATTTTACCTCGAAACTCTTATTACATTTTGTACAAAATAGAGAGTACAAAAGCCCAGCCAAGTCCAAACATCATGTTTGAGAAGGGGGAAATGTTTGGCTAAATGAACGAGGGCTCCCTGAAATTTTTTCTTTTGCGATAGCTTTGGATAAAAGCGTCTGCTAAATGCCGTAATGTAATGTAATGTAATGTCGTTGGTGTTACATAATTGCACCATAGTGCCTCTTGCCCATTACCACAATGGAAACATTTATTTATTGTGTCATTCTTGATGTTGTTAAACATACATGTATTTTAACTCGTGAGGATTTAAATCATAAAGTCATTAAAGCTGCACTAGGCAAGATATTTAGCTTACAAAAAAACAATATTACCAGACTAAATCACAAATTGGGGCTGCAACAGTTGACACAAAAATGTACATTCTTATATTTAATCGCCCCCTAATCATCGCTCGTGTTACGCAATGACGTAGCACGAGTGATGATTATGGGGCGATATCATATACGTACAGTACATCACCACTTGGACCATATTTTAAAGGAATTTGTTATATTTTACTTATATTTGACCAAAAATAATTTGGGGCTATGTGCGCGCATTAATCATGAAAGTAGTCCCGGCCCATATCACTCACATGTGTATGATATGGAAACCGTTAGTTTTAGCGCCCTAGTGTGACGTCACATCTATGTGATTACAAGGCACATGATAAAAACTGTTATCTCTCAATGTCATTTGGGGCCGCCAAAGTGCAAAGTTGCCTAGTGCGGCTTTAACTAATAACATATTTAACTTAATACTGGGTAATGGGCGGACCAGTGGGAGGTGATGCAAGTATGTAAAGTAGCTGAGGTACCTGACAAAGCACATCAGAGGACAGGCTGAGCAGACTGAGCACGCTCCGTTCATACCAGGGATCGATCATGCCCATCATCTGGGCTATATCCGTTGTGTTGTCCTCCAGCACAACACCATTAGACTCCTGTCAGAGCAGAGAAAAGAGAATGAGGCACATTACTACCTCCATCATATAAATACATTATTCATATTTAATGACACTTTAAAGTATCCTGACTATGAGAACAATGGTGCACTACACTCCCAGACAGGGTGGTTCCATATGGAACCGAAAAAGGTCCCATCATTTGATATGTGTACCCCAAAAGGCGCCATGTGAAACCTTTTTAAAAGGTTCCTTCTGAAGAACCATATAGAATGCTATATGTTACTAATTCATGCCTAAAAAAAGGAGCTGGGCAATTTGACTTGTATTTTAGATTGAATTATCTAGTTGTGTTTTCATCTGAGTTGTTTAAGATATTGAATTAGCTGACACAGATTTACTGTTGTGTCAATATCAACATTTATTTAATCAAAGAATAGTCATTGAAAAATAGAATGTCCTGTTGAAAGAGTCTGTCAAAGGTAATGTCATGAAAGGACGAGACAGTGTAAAAACATAGTACTATAGTAGGTAATAGACGGAATTGGCCAAGGTCTCACCATCGAGGGTGTGGCTTTGAATGGACTTCCTGTTTGCCCCTCAATTTTCCTTTTGGCGGGAACGAGGTAGAACTGCAGCTTGCAGGTCCTGGTGAGTCGAGGACACTTACTCTCCTTCTGCTGCAGGTCACTGTATGCCCTGGCCAGTCTGCCGGCCTCTTTGTCACCCCCAAATACCACCACTCTGACCAGGGTGGACGCCTCCGCCACGTCCCCCTCGTCGCAGCTCAGGATGGGCCTCCTGCGGACGCACACATGCTTCTGGGGAGAAAGGGGATCCGGGGTGGCGAAAGGAGAGGACACAGCGAATCCATGCAGCGGACGAGCCTGTCTGGGCAGGGAATTGGAGCGTTTGGACTGCGCCCCGGCTGCCGGGAAGTTCTTGATGACATCACCATGGTAGCCCATGCTCTGGGCGCGGCGGCAGACGGACGGGCTGCGGTGAGACTTGAAAAGCAAGAAGCGCTCCACTCGTAAGAGGGATCTGGACTTCTTTTGGGGTTTCTTTCTGGGCTTTGGCTGGCTGTCTTGTCCTTCCTCTATGTCCTCGCTGAAGTCAGTATCCACACCTGATGACCCAGACAGGTTGGACGGGACGGAACAGCTGGAGGACAGGGAGTAGCTGGAGGACATGGAGTCCCTAGAGGAAGTGGATGCGGTGGAGATACGGTGGTTTTGAAATTCATGGTCCCCTTTCTTTTCCTCCACCTCTGCCTCCTCTTCCTCATCGACCTCATTATTATCGTCCTCGTCCTCATCTGTTGTGTGGAAACAGTCCTGAGGCGAATCCTGGTGGAGCTCACTTGCAAGAATATCACTCAGAATATCTGAACGAATGTAAAGAGCTGAATCAGAGGCGTCGGATTCAAAAGAGGAAGAAGTAAAACATCCACACGATGGTAAGCTACATGACACTTATCTCAGAGTTAGGGTTACGGGAGAGGTCGATAGATACAACAGAAGAAGAAGAAGAGAAAGGATTTGGAATAGGAATGTAGAAGTTAACTAGTCTAAGAGTTTTTCAAAAAGGAATAGAAACGAATTACCAAAGTTGTCTTTTTCCCAGGAGCACGTGTGACATTTGGGAAAGGGCAGCATTAAAGTCTCAACAGCCCCTAATGAGAGGAGGCAACACTGCAATTAAAAAAGCACTGCTATATGAGACAAATCTTTAAAAGCAGGTGTCATCTCTATAAATACTCCCTATAGAAGATACATATATTTTTCTCATGACAACAATCTGGAACGGTCAATACTTTGCAACTGAATTTCTAAATGTCAAATCAACACGCCACTCCCGTGCAACAACTATTCATCGCGCATAACGCCCTCCAGTCTGCCCACAATATTGCACATATTTGACCACGCTCTCTCTCTCTCTCACCGGGGCTTGAGCAGCCGTCGGCGGGAGCGGGGACTGCAAGGCTTTCTCCGAGCCTCTCCATGCTGTGCTGCAGACCCTGTCTAGCTGTGCTGTGATCTGCTGCGGAGGCTGCGGCCTCCATGGACTCTGTTACTGCTGCCAGGAGCCGCTCCAGCTCTTCTGGTTGTTTTGTCTGGAAGAACGAAAGAAAGCTTTTCTTAGGGACAACAAACGCCATCTCCTTATTATCTTTTGAATTACGTAATAACGCAGTTGTTGGATAATTCTAAAAAATCGGAGAGATCTTAATTGTTAAAGTCACTAAATAACTAATCGGTTTCCTATGCAGGTGACTCTTTAAAAAATAACGGAATTATGAGGTTATTGCCGGAAGAGGATGCACGTACATGTAAACTCACAAAATCAGATCTCTGGTACAATAGAGAAAGTGATGGCAGTGGTAACAGGGGTGTTGGTGCACCCACCTGTAGGGCCGTGTGGAGTGTGTGCAGGCAGTGCTTGGCCCCCAAGACGGCCTGGAAGCCATGCAGGATCAGGCGGACAGTGACGTCTCTCTGGGAGTGCCGGGCGCTACCCAGCTGCTCGGAGACAGACAGGACCTCTGGAGGGACGTCCTCATCTGGGCTCACCAACAACACCGTCCTAATAGAGAGACACGCATGCACAAACACGCATGTAGGAGAGCAATGATGTGACACTCCTAACTGTCGCCTCAGTAGGAGCAGGATGCTTTCTGTGCCCAGGAATCCCAGACTAAGTTTATGTGATATATCTCTCGTACCAGAATTTAATCGGATTCAGTTCAGGATATTATCTATGGGAATAGTAGCAATGCTGAGGCCGGTCCTACATGGGTGGAAGTACATTAAGGCCCTTATTCAGAGAATGGATGGATATATTGGTGAGAACAATTTCATATTAAATGATGTAAACTAAAAGATTTAGGAAAGAATACAGAGTAGACTTGGTGATGGAATCTATGTATATATGTGTGTGTGTGTGTGTGTGTGTTAACAATGATCAAAGTCTGCGTTAACTTACATAATTTTAGAGCAATGGATCTGAGGGGATAAACCCTGTTCCTCCCTCACCAGTCTTTGAAAAGAAATACCTACAAGAAAAAGTTGACAGACAATTAGACTCTTCTCTCTTTCATGCAAACCAAAGCTGTCTTTAATACAGGCGGCATTTGGCTTTTATAAAACATTATTTAAAAAATGTGCCTTCCATTCCAACTTCTCCCTTATAGACGTTTTGGTAAAAGAAACAGCAAAGATCTCAGCTGATTGGAACACAGAGTTCATATGAGCTTCAGTGGTACCTGGTGCCCTGAGCTCCTGCTTGATAACATGCAGCAGGCGTTTACTGGCAGAGCAGCAGGGCTCAGGCCAGGACAGGAACCTGTGGAACAGCAGGTAAGCCTCCTGCAGGACGCCGCAGTCTGAAGCCAGGTGAGGAACCTGGAAGCAGCACAGAAGAGAACAACTACAAAACTGACACCTGCTCTTACAAAGGGATCACTGAAGTGAAAGTACAAATTGTTGTTGAAGTTATTAGCAACCATAAGACCTCTGCTTACAAAACAGACACATTTTGGAGGCTGTGATGACTTTTTTAAATATCGAGTAATGAAGATCGGTTATGAACTTTCACCCAAAAAAATATGTATCGCATTTTGGAATGAAATCTTCTAATCTGTGTGTCTCTGATTGGTTACTTCTCTACTTGTTCCTTTAATGTGATGAACTGAACCCACTCACTTTCAGGAGAGTTGAAGAGAACAGGAGAGTGAGGGGGACCACCAGTTCATATTGACACTGCACCAGCACCTATACAAGGCAGAGAGAAATCTACTCATGATAGTCTACTTGGAAATGCCTTATGCTTTATGCATTATACTGAACAGTATATGGTATGAAAATGATTTTGGCCTTTGCAAGTCTTCACCTCTTTCGTTTTCCTCAGAATTAGCTGCAGAAGGATGAGGAAGTTGTGGGGATCTCTCTTCACCAGTTCCTCCAAACACCAGCGGTTTAGGCACAGCCCAGCTACGTAGACAGACAAAACACACAGCTTGTGGGTACAATACGAGCAAACTCGCGTTTCCCCTTTCAGGTTTCATTCGGAAGACAGGCAGAAAACACGCTGTTACAAAGACATGTATGTTAACATATATAATAGTCACTAAAGCAATGGAAGCAAAATGATTATGCCACATTCTCTGAAGTCAAAAGCGACTATGTTGCTGAGTGAAGCTTCCTTGGCCACGATATTTCAAAACTTTTTTCATAACTCTAATAGCATTAGACACCCAACCCCA
>OMOT01052641.1:2075-17896 GCA_900312575.1 Acanthochaenus luetkenii
CCCACCCCCACACACACACACACCCACACACCACCACACACACACAACACACACCCACACACACACTGGGAGCTGCCCAGTACAACCACAGTCTGTTACTGGTTTCTGCTGGGAGCTGCATGGTCTTGTTTCCACCTGCAGGACCTGCAGGAGAAGAACTGGGCAGCCATGGAGGCTTTATCTGCTGCTGAGAGGCTGAACGAGGAGAGACTGGCTGACGTGAAAGCAGCGCTGGTCAGTGGGAAGCAACACTCAGTGTACCGCAGGTCCTTGAAAAGTCTGGAAAAGTCTGAAAACACATTATCCAAATTTTTGTTCTGAAAAAGTATTAATGTCTTAAATACAGATATTAGAGGTCTTATTTTTTCACTATGCAGTCTTAGGTTTCTTTACGCTGTTTGTCTGACCCACATCAGGAACAGACCATTATATATACAGTATGTGGGAGGTGATAGGGTTGTTGATCAATACCAATGACTCATCGATTACAGGCTTTAAAACTCACTTTCTGACCCGGACTCAGTTTTGGAACAAATATTTAACAAATCAATCAGATGGATCAGTGATGAAATGATCAATAAATTAACCATATCTGCTCAATTCTGTTGAGACTTTTAGAGACACAACCAGCTGTTCACAGAGCTGAGGACCTCCAAGATGGCCACCAGAGGGTGACGCCTCTGTTGAGGAGTGATGCGTCTCACTCTGATGACATCACTTTATCTCTTAAAACCCACAGCACCTTTGTAAATACAGATTATATTTGTAGGTTAGATTGAATAATTCCAGTAGTCTTGTAGGATCTGACCTCAAGAGAAACCATCCATCCATCAGGTCGCGGCGGTAGCAGCTTCAGCAAAACAAGTGAAACGAACAAAACAAAACTATAAAAACTACTTTAATCAGAAAACATATTTTTCTGAATTTCTCTTATGTACAGTAGAATAAGTGTCTGTATCTATTTGTGTCTGTGTTTGCAGAGTGCAGCTGAAGCCAGACTCTCATCCCTGCAGTCAGAAGTACAGAAGTCTCTTCAGATTCTGTTTCCGGACATCTTGATAGAAAGCGAGCAGGTCAGTGACTCTTTTCGCTTTTCTCTGATCTCAGGTCAGATATCATCCTGTTATTGTTACGACCGGGGACTGGGGGAACCCAAATGCAGGACACAGGAACTGGAGTGGAGTAGCGAAGTAAGGTTTTATTGCAGTGACAGTGCAGGAGATGACAGAGAATAATGTCTGGGGTTTTAGCAGCAGGGAGTGGAGAGCAGGAGTGGGGAATGAGCAGCGCAGACTGGGTGGTCGGCGTGGCGGAGGAAGACGGTGGATACACAGGGCAGGAACCGTGCGGCAAGCAGGTGGGTCGGCAGTCAGCAGACTGGGATCCTGGGCACACGGAAACAGAGATCATACTTGTATCCAACATGGAACGACAATGGCTAGAAATAGAGCGAAGCTGACACTATATCTACCACAAGGGTTAAAACAACGATCTGGCGAAGAGTGGGTAGAAAGCCGGGGTATATATACACAGGAGGTTGATGAGAAGATGAGCATCAGGTGTGCCGATTGCCACTCCCTCAGGTAATCAAGTGGTAGGTATCAGGAGACAGCCACGCCCACGCCAACATATACACCGACAGACAGAGAGAAACAGAGAAGGGGGTGCTGAAACACAGGGGATAGGGAAACACAAGAGACACTGGGAAACAGGCTGAACACGGTCATAACCATAACAGTTATTAAACGGACCTGATCTCAGGTCAGATGTTGTCCTGTTATTAAAGTGACCTGATCTTGGGTCAGACTGATCTCAGGTCAGACGATCTCAAGTCAGATATCGTTCCGTTATTAAACTGATCTGATCTCAGGTCTGATACCTGTTATTAAACTGATCTGCTCTAATCGGATGTGATACAGATTGATTGATATTCAATATATTGATTGCACTGGTCGTCTACCTCAATTGATTCTAATGAGACATCTTTATCATATTTCACACAAGTGTGCATCAATATGTTTCAGTTTCTTCTTCTCCCCCTCTCATAATGGTCTAAATGTTGTTGTCAGCAGTGTGACAGTTATTCTCTGTTTTGTCTCTACAGAGCAACTGGTTGGAGCTTTTCACACAGAACATCCAGGAGACTAAAACCCAGCAGGACACTACACACTCCTCTGAGGTACACACACACACACACACACACTTCTTTGTGTCTCTCTTCATTATGCGCTGTTGAATGTTTGAAACTAAATTCATTTGGACCTAGATAATATCTGATAGGTGCCACGCCCTCTGACCTTTGGCCTCTTTATTGCTGCTTTTGTCTTTCTGAGTTAGAGTTAAATAGATGACCAAAATGTAAAATCAAAGCTTGTCAGGTGGCTGTAAAGTGGTTCATTAGCATTCCTCATTCAAACCAATGTGTACCACTAGCTGCAAGCTATCTCATTGGCTCGCAGCTATCACTAGTCTTGGTTTTGGTGAGAGATGCTAACAGTGTGTCTGTTGGCAGCTGACGGGCAGACAGACAGAACGCAGCTGAAATAAAGGTAGAAGAAGAGAAGAACTTCTGACATTCTTTCTGATACTGGAACCTGGAACTGAGCTGTATTTTCGGAATGTTTTTTGTTTGTGACACATTCGGGGGTGAGGTGAGTGTGCACGTGACCGAAGATAACGGATCGGCAGTCCACACACAGAAATACAGATACCAGAGGGAGGGAAAGGGTTAGTCTCAGAGATGACAGGGTAGTTTCAGAATAGGTATAGTCCAGGCAAAGGGCAGGTCAGGTAATCCGGGGGTCTTGGCAGCGGCAAGCAAGCATACACAGAGGGGCCTCTCAGATGGTCAGGGCAATGGCACGGTCTCGGTCTCTCTCTCTCTCTCTCTCTCTCTCTGCAGCGTCCACCCGGGAATGGCACGTACCGCCCTTCCTTCACCTCTCCCCTCCTATACTCCCTCCATCTGCCACAGTTCTCAGTTCTCTTTAAAAAAAGAGATTACTACCTGATTAAATTAAGAATAAGAGAAATGTAATAAAGTTATTTCCTGTTTCGGGGAGGGAATGGGTTAGCGTTAGTCCCGTATACACAATGTTCCGGGTGGGGTGGTCGTGGTTTAGTCCAGGGGTCAAGGCAGGAGAAGGGTAGTCAGACAGGCGATGGTCAAGCACAAGAAGGGTCCTCCGACGGTCAGGGATTCGGCACACAGCAGGGTCCTCAGTCCGGTCCGTCACACGCTTACTCGCTGCTCTTCACTTGCTCTTACGATCGCTACTCCCTCTTTCTCTACTACCTCCCATTGGTCACACACCTCTTTCTCCATTTCTCTCCCTCTATTTAACCCTGCCGCTGTCTTCCTTCATTGGCCCTGCCCGATCCTCCTAATGGGCTCAGCTGTCTCCAATCGGCTGCTGATTGGGGCGGACGGCCGTCTCTGGGCTCGAGCGCCCCTGCAGGAAACGGCCCGCACTGCCCCTCCTTCAACCTTCCCCTCCTAAACTCCCTCTGTCTGCCACAAATGTTTGATTTTCTCTCTAAGGAGCTTTTGTCCAAACTACAAGAGGCAGAGGAAAGTCATAAGATTCTGCAGATGGAGTGTGAGCAGTACAGGAAGCTGCTGGCCGAGACGGTGAGGAAGTCTACTGATGAAGAGTTTATATCCATTTTATTACCTGATGTTCATCACTGTATCTGTGAAAGTGTCTCACTGGGTTTAAACAGTGAGGAAGATGATAAATGTTAAATGAAGAGAGGTTCCTTGTAATGTTCAAGTAGATTAACTTTAATACGTTAATAGATTAAATCGGGCCATTGCAGCAAATAACAGAAGACAATAGAATATGAGAATAGAGACGTTAAAACACTAGAATGTGAGGAAAACTGTGTGAATGAAAAAACAAAACATGTTAATTCATAGCAGACAGTAATAAGATGATAAAGTGATATAGTCATATAGTGATATAGCGATATGGTGATGAAGTGATATAGTGATATGGTGATGCAGTGTTATAGTGATACGGTGATATTGTGGTAACGTGATATGGTGATAAAGTGATACGATTATAAATTGATATAGTGATATGGTGATATAGTGTGTGGCAGACAGAGGGAGTTTAGGAGGGGTGAGGTAAAAGAGGGGCGGTACGTGCCGTTCCTGGCGTGGACACTGAGGCCCATGTACGGACGTCTGCCCCAATCAGCGATAGATGGGAAGCAGCTGTGGCAATTAGGGGGAGCATGCGGGGCCAATCAGAGCACGGGACGGCAGAGTTTAAAATGGGAAAGAAAGCAGAGGAAAGTGTGCAACCCATGGGGAAAGTAGGAGGAAGTAAGAGAGAGCGAGGAATGAGACTGATGAAGTGGATGACTGCGTGTCTGAGAGCCCTGTTTGGTAACGACCCACATCTGTCTGTGAACCCTTAAGTGACATTGCCCATAACGGACTAACCCATTTTCTTCCAGAGACAGTGAATAAAATACTGTGCTCTGTTACTCTGTGTGTGGACAGTCTTTCTGTTGTCTCCGGTCACATGGACACTCATTCCACCCCGAGTGTGCCACTAGTGATATAGTGATAAGATGATATAGTGATTAAGTGATAGTGATAAAGTGATATTGTGATATAGTGATAAAGTAATATAGTGATAAAGTGATATAGTGATACTGATATGGTGATACGACAATAGTTCATTTATTTATTTATATAGCCTCACAAGCATGTCTCCAAGGACTTTACAGAAAATGAGCTAAACTAGATATCCCTGAACAACAATCAATGGAATTACAGAATAGTATAAGACAAACATAGGGAGACAGAACAAAGCACAAGACACTATAAGGTGATATAGAGATATAGGAATGCCCGGCCTGCCAGAGGCTAACGTACCCCTCTCCAGGAAGAACCTTTGTTTTGTTTGCTCCCATGTCCCTGTTCCCCACAGTTAATAAAATACTCTTCATTTTGACCACTACAGTCTGACTCCCAACCTCTGTTTGACCCCATATGGCGGACTCTCAGGCTAGGCCTGCCACAAGTGATATAGTGATATAGTGATACTGTGATATTGATATGGGGATATTACATTACATTATATTACAGCATTTAGCAGACATTACAATAAGTACATTTTGTCAACAGTAGTCAAAGTAGGCCACCTGCAAGAGTGGAGGAGTGGAGCAGACGAGCTGGAGTTTGGAACATGACCAGGGATTGTAGATAAGGAGGGTTAGTTCCATGTACTGCCCTGTAGGCCAGTACCAGTGTCTTAAACCTTCAAATGAACATCTTGAATACCCCGCGGCATTCCCGCCCACCACATAACGCATTTTGATTGGTTGGCTTTATTGTCACTCTGCATTATACCGTACAGCCAGGGTCTTCACTATGCTCATTGATGATTGTAATCATCATAACTATTTTTATTTTTAAAATTGCATTGACTTCTCTAATCTACCAGGGTATTCACTGAATACCTTGAAGGCCCTGACGGACCACCACTGGGTCTTAGGTACCTCCAGGGGTGGTAACGCTCGTACATCCTGGTGAACACCGGGGGTCAGTGTAGCCGTACGACTGAAGAAGAAGGTCTTCCGGGATATGTTATCCCGGGGGACTCCGGAGGCAGTTTCAAGGTACCGACGGGCCTGGAGGACGGCAGCCTCAGCCATGATGGAGGCAAAGCAGTGGATGTGGTAGGAGTTCGGAGAAACCATGGAGAAGGACTTTAGGTCGGCACCAAGGCGTTTCTGGAAAACCAGCCGGCACCTCAAGCGGGGAACCAGCCAAGCTGTGTACAGCAAGGATGGGACACTGCTGACCTGAACTGAGGATGTAATCGGGCGGTGGAAGGGACACTTTGGGGAACTCCTGAACCCGACTAACCACCCTCTATGGTAGAGGCAGAGCTGGAGGATGATGGGGGATCAACATCAATTTCCCTGGTGGAAGTCACTAAGCTAGTTAAACAAATCCAGAAATGCTGAAGGCTTATTTTGGAACACAAATATTTATATTATTGCCCATCAGAAATTATTTGAACAAAATACACTTGAGTGTTTTAAGTCCCTGTCTTTTGGAAACTTTTTTTTTTAAAGGACACCACAGCCTTTTAAAAACGTAATAATTTCAAAAATTTAGAGCACCAATTTCCTGGACCTGGAAACGGGGTGGTTACTGAGTGCTTGTTACTGATTTCATGAGAGGGAAATCAGATCAAATGCACATCCCTAGTAACTACACAACCAAATCCTCTACCAATCTTTAATGAGGCTTTAAGCATGCAAGAGTGACCTTCTCAAACATTATATCAAAGAACTACCGTAACTAAGGTTCTTTTCAGTTTTATTACTTCTGTTGTCGCCCTCTCCTCTAGTTAGCTTTTAGAGGCCTCCCCTGCACAATGTGAGGAGTTTGCAGAATTGTTCACTATAAAGGTGAAAGTATTGAAAAAATATTGATAAAGGTTGAATGTCCGGGACCTGCCTATTATCCTGGTTAAAGGATTCCTCCAGTGTTTATGAAAGTAAGCTTTATTTGGCCTCTCCCTTTATGAAATAGCTGTGGATGTTTACACCCATTATCACACCTTTAGTTTGTCCACAGGCCATCTGTCTCTCTCCTTAGGAAAAATCCTACACCATACAGTCAAACACACGTGGGAGACTATGATGTACAAGCAACCAGCAATAGATAAACCAACAACTTCTAAAATGCTTAGAAACGCAGCATTAATGACAATTAATGCTGCGTTTACAATTTCCTAATGATTGTTATGAGTCGGGGCGACAACTATGTATATTGTAAGTTCTGTCAACACACAATTGACTGGACACGTAAGGATACGTGCACCGACCACATCAAATCCATCCGGTACTATTAACATACATAAACTTGGAAATTTGTGTTTGGTCGATTATTTCTCTGTTACAATGCTAATTGGCATTGTATTTTATATTGTTGGAAAGCCTGTTTATTTACCTTTTACAATGATGTCCAACTTGTAAGGATCATGCATTTGTGGGATGAGCAGCACAGCTGATTATGTGGGTAGCGGCCAAGGAAAATGTGCCAAATTGTCCTGCCAATGCTAAACAGTGTATTCTCCTGGTATACACTGCACCTGATTGGCAGCACCTGTGTGCATGGGGTCTGCTGGGTACTGCGCCCTACCAAAGTGATCATTTGGTATCTGCTCTAAGCATCAGCATGCCACGTTTGTCTAATCTGGATAAGGCCCATGCGATAGGGCAAGTTGAAGTCACCGCCAGGCCCGTTTGCGCTGGTGTCGGCAACACCAACAGTGGAACCTGAACATGTGGGGGAATGTCATGTTCAGTGATGAGTCCAGGTTCTGTCTGTGGAAGTTGGATGGCAGGGTCAAAGTATGGATATGATGTGGAGGATGCTATGCTGCTTGTTGTTAACGATTAGTCGTTAATCGATTAACTACCGTTAATAATTTGATCGATGACCATTTCAAATGTAATGGTCACAGGCCAGTGCTGCAGTCCAGGAAGTGACAGACAATGCATCCTACTGTCTGAAAGCATACAAGGAAGTGTTAAAACGAGTTACGCTTAACACGTGCTTGTGCCTTGTCATCAATCTGGTGGGGGAGACGTGGCAGTACTAAAAATATTTCAGCGAGGCTGAATCTAGGGTATTTTTATTACCGGCCAAAAAACTGCATCATACATTATTTGACTACAAATAATTACCTTAATTTGTTTGTATGCAAATGCTCTTTAGCATCACTTTAAAGAGACAATTGTGAATGGTTCACACCTCATCATCAGACATGTCAAAACCCTGCTCAATATGATCCTTAAAATTAGGCCTCCAACTTCTTATGCCATCAGCGTGCCACAACTAAACAGCAGCACTGGGTTGTCACTAGGGTTGGGAATACCTCACGATTCGATTACAAATGGGTATCAATGCATCTCAATTTCTGATTACAAATATATACTGTATATATATTTTATCCCCCGTTTCTCCCAATTTTGTGATGTCCAATTACCCCATACTATCCCAAGCCCCCATTACTATCAAGTGAATTAACTTATTTAAACCGTTTTGTAACAAATGAGTCACTTAATATAAACATATACATAATAATAATATAAACATCATTGAGGATCTGGACTCCTACATGATAGAACTGCAAAAACTTGGTTGCAGGACAGCGATTTCCAAGGCTTGCAGTGGTAGCAGTACCATATGCTGTATACAGTGTGCGAAATACCCCACTGCAATCGGTGGGTCCCACCTGTCTGTCTGTGTCTCTCTCTCTCGTTTTCTCTCTGACATAAACACTATTTCCCCACAACCTAGCTCCTCGCGTTCACAAAAATTCATTCACAGCGGTGAGACAATGAAAATCAGCTGGCTGTTGTTACAGAGTAAAAACTGATGGACCAGTGTGCCACAGCGCCACCATGGACGCCCTTGAAATAACTGTCTATTTAATGACCAAATAAGGAAATAGGTGAAATAACATGACAGTGATATTTTTCTGAATATAAACACATTTTCCTAAATATAATATAATATATTACCATAAACATATTAGCAAATTGAATAACGGGTGAGTGCTTTTTATTATCGTTATATATTTTTTTGAGGCCCCCCTCCAAAAAACTTTTACTCGTGTCAATCAAGGGGTCTGAGATCCCCTGGGACCCCTGTAGTTCGCACTATGGCTACATAGCTTCAGCAAATACAAAACACTCCTCACTGACAAGTCACTCACTGAACTGAACACCAAGCGCCTCACAATCATGTACTTGCATTACATTGCATTACGACATTTAGCAGACACTTTTATCATCATATACATACTACATCATATACAGTTCAAACTACACACACGCTTATGTCTTTGGACTGTGGTAGTAAACCGGAGCACCTGGAGGAAGCCCATGCAAACACAGGGAGAAAGTGCAAACTCCACACAGAAAGGACTGGGGCAGAGATTCGAACCCACAACCTTCTTGCTGTGAGGTGACAGTGCTTCCCACTGAGCCACCGTGCTGCCGTACTTCAATAGGAATGTGGATGCGAGATGGCAATAGGCCAAATTTATGCTTCTGAGCTCCAAGTTCAAATGTAAAGTAAGCTGTACTTAACAATTTTTGTAGGACTTAAATATAATTTATTTAGCAAAAACATTTATGTATAGTTATAATTTATTTTCATCCGATTCCAGGCCATGAACTTTATTTTATGTTTACTTAATGTTTTATTTGTACTGTTCAAAGCACTTTGATTGTGAGCTCAAAATGACATTTTGCTATTATTTCTAGTATTATAGTTGATAAACTTTCTTACATTAATTAAAATACATAAAATACAGCGGTGCTTCAAAACCTACTTAAGTAACCTAACTTGAACCCCACAGTTTTAAATACTTTTAGACCTTTTTTTAATTTTTTAAATATATACATTATTTTCTTAAAACTTTCTTCAATTGTAATAACTTTTTTTTAAAATTCCACTGACAATTGATCCTGGAGATTGTGCAAGTAATTTAGTCAGACCTCAGTGCAGCATTTGATACGGTTGATTTGTCAAAACTGGGTGGGCATATTGGATACAGCAGTAGACTGGCTCAGGTGATATCTTGCTAATAGAACATTCAAAGTCTCAATAGGTAATTCTTCTTCCCAAGTTGTAACCTGTGGGGTCCCATAGGGCTCTATTCTAGGTCCCATCCTTTTCTCCCTGTACATATTATCATATTATCCAAAGTCGTAATGTGTCCTTCCATTGCTATGCAGATGACACTCAGTTTTACCTTCCCTTCCCAATGACCCCAGCTATCTTTACAGTGCTTTTTCAATATTAGTGCTGGATGTCTGAGAACTTCCTCCAACGTAATGACCATTAATCTGAAATTTTTCTTTTCTGTCCTCCTGAAGGAATGTAATCCACAGCAGACGTGAAACTGTAGCTAAGAACCTCGAACCATGTTCTTTGACTCCAATTTAATTTAAGATTTTGTCCCAGGACCATTGTCGCATGTCAACCCCTCTCTCCCCCGGTCGTTCCTATCAGATTGTACTTTGTAATATCTAATAAAAGCAAAAATGCTCCAAAGATATTTATTACCAAAAAATATAAACCACTTCTGTCCTCAACTGATTTAGAAGATGGTCATTCATGTATTTATTTCCTCTGGCTTAGATTACTGCAAGTCCCTTTACTCCTGCCTTACTCAGAAGTCTCTGTCACACCTGCAGCTTTTCCAGAATGCTGCCACAAGGATTCTTTCTGGTGTCAAATATAGACCATGTCACCCCAATTTTAGCATCTCTGCACTGGTTTAGTTTTTGTTTATTTTAAGATTTTACTGATTGCTTTTAAAGCACTACATGGTTTAGCCCCCAGCTGACCTTTTACTCCCTACAAGAGAGACCGAACTCTGAGGTCCTCACACTGAGCCCTCCTGTCTGTTCCCCAGTCTAGACCAGCAGTATTCAAGCATGTGCCATGGAGGACCATATGAATTCAGGTTTCCATTCCAACCAAAGACTACAACAGATTATTTCACTGATTAGTTCCTCCTCTCTAGTTGAAGGTGAGCTAAACCTGCATACACTCCCTCCATGGCACATGGTTGAATACCCCTTGTCTAGACTGAAGACCAAAGGAAGATAGAGCATTCTCCATTATAGAGCTACTACACTGTGGAATAACCTGTTCGAGGAGCTAATACTAGCTAAATCAGTTCAGTCCTTTAAAATGTTTTCTTTAATAATTTATTTCAACTTGTTTTTTGTGACAATTGTTAGAATTTGTATTTGTTCCTATTTATTATTTATTTAGTTCTTTATTATTGCGTATTTTATGTTTTTATTTTTGTAAATGTTTTTGAAAAGCTGCTATACAAATAAAACATATTATATCAAGGTATAGGGATTGTCATACTGTACCTTACTTTTATTTGCTTTCTGGTAAGTGATAAGCCCAGACTTTATTGTCAAATTGTTCTAGAAATAGGGGCACATTTCTAGCAGTGAAAGGCCACCACTGTAGACGGAACACTTATGTGTTTTAGGATGGGGGCGTGTATACGATTAACCAAATACACAAAATCATATCATTAGATTAGGACGGATTAACATAAATTTTAAAATGGTATGCTGATTGGGTGAGCAGATCTGGAACAACGGGAACCAATCGGTACAGGTGGGAGAGCCATCAGGGTTGAACCAATCGTGTAGGTGGACTTGCACAGCAACTTCTACTCTTACCAGACGGTAAGAGCAAACGGTTAGAGTAGATTAGGCGAAAACAACGACACAATATACCACACAGTGAAGGACAAGGAAAAGCTATAGCCTGGAAGTATTTTACAAAACAAGTCGATGGCAACTTGGTAACATGTACACTCTGTGGTGTCATTTTAAGTCTGAAAGGGGGGCGTACTGGCTCAATGAACAATCATCTGTGATTAAAACACTCAACCGTAGATTTTGAACAAGATGCCACAGTGGGTAATGCTTCTTCTACAAGTGCACTCCCCAGAGAGCCGCGGAAATCACCCAGCTGATCGTGGAAATGTTTGAAAAAGACACAAGACTGTTAAGGGAAGTGGATGATACAGGCTTTAGGTATCTGGAGTATGTTGAGCCATCTTACTCAGTCCCAAACCGGTGGAAGATGACACAGTGGATTCAACAAATGTATGATCGAGCCTTGGAGGAGAGAAAGGATCAGTTAAGGAAACAAGAATACATCGCGATTACAACTGATGCCAGGACAAGTCTAGCCGTGGACATGCTACTGTTTTTAAAAATCAGTTGTGAGTTGAAACTGAGAATTGAGGTTTTTGGTCTATATTGATAAATGTTGGCAGTTAATGTTTTGTTTATTACAAATAAAAAAACGTAAACTTGTAACTTTTCTTTATTCATGTATTTTGATCAGTAGTAGCCTGTATTATAATTGTAGCCTACCAATGTAACGACCGTAGGGGAAAGGGCAACACCCACATCCTCTGCATGGTAGGAACACTGCGCCAGTGTCTGAGAAATGAGAAAACACAGACAGAATAGACACTCCAGTGAGCATTGACGACCATAAGAGCCAGGGCAGGAGCTGATGACCATAGGGGCTAGGGCAGTAGCTGGTGACCGTAGGAGTGTGGGCAGCCACCGCATCCACTGCATTATTGTATTACATTATAACTTATATTTACCTCCTGTGTAAACGTGCTGAACCATGATGAGTGTGAATCCACTGAAATGAGGCAACTTCCACAACATTTTGGATATTAATGGTAATATCTACATTATTGACATGCAGGGTGCAATTATTGTACAATGCATTCTAAACAGATCTACCCAGAGTAGATTCACAGCATGTGGTCTCTTTTATTCAGAAAGATTTGGGTTGGTGTTCTCTTGCCTTTTACAGAGGGGAATCCCAATATCTTCCAAACATCACTTGGGCCTCCCATCTTTGTCTCCAGTCAGCCCGGTCCTCCATACACATGGCGATCTCTCCAGTAGTTTCCACGTCCGCATGCTTCAATATATCCACAAATGTTTTTGTGGGACCGCTCCGTGACCTGCCATGGGGACGGCTCCCATAGCACCAGCTTCCTGGCTGGATGCTTGCAGTGTCTGTGGCAGTGGCCAGCCAGCCTCATGTGTAGCAAAGCAACTTATTGAGCATTTGAACAAAGGTTTACACCTTTGCACCCCATGCAACTTGGTTTTCATGCTCATCATTCTACCGAAACTGCAATCAATGTTTTTATAGAAAAGGTTAAATATTCATTGGACAAATGTGCTACTGTTGGTGTTTTTTTTGTATTTTAAAAGGGCATTTGATACAGTTGACCACAAAATTCTACTTTCTAAATTAACATACTTAAACTTTTCTGAACAAGCCATTTTATGGATGAAATCATATTTAACAAATAAACAGTGTTATTGTCAAAAGTATCAAGTCCCCTTAGAGTGTCCAGTAGGTGTCCCCCCAGCCTCCATTCTTGGACCTATTTTGTTTTCTTTATGTATTAATAATCTACCAAATATATGCCATAATGTTAATGTGGATGATGCAGTGATTTTACACAAGCAAGAAATGTGCAAGATGCTTCTCGCATCCTAACATCAGCTTTGACTCATATGCAGGAGTGTCTCACCAATTCATGTCTTTTATTATATACAAAAAAACTATGATGATCTCGAAACGACAAACTAAATAACGCATTCTAATGTTTTCCTAAAGGGTGTAGAGCTTGATATGGTACAGGAATTAAAATATATTGGTGTAATTCTAGACACTACACTTTCTTAAAAAAGTCACTAATACAATTAAAGAGTAATTTTGGGCAAATCAGGTCATCTCTGTCGATTGATTCGGCAAGAATGTTTATGCACCCTTCTCACATATTGAGTACTGAGTACTCAAACCAATTGAATCACTTTTTTTTTTACTTTGAAAGTTCTTCACAAGAAACCGTATTCTTATCGTCATTGTAACATTCTTCTTACCAATTTTAAATACGCATGTTTTGTTAAGGGAATTTATTAAACAGAGGGCTGCTAGTTGTACCACCGCTAGGGCCACCACGAGAGGGAACTGTGAGGTGCCTTTTAGATGCACACTTTTGGGCAAACGGTTCTGTCAATAAGGGAAAAAAATATGGAACACCATACATTACATTACAGTATTTAGGAGACGCTTTTATCCAAAGCGACTTACATGTCATACCGTTGGCGGAGGCAGCCATGCAAGGTACCAACCTGCTCAACGGGAGCAATTTGGGGTTAGGTGTCTTGCTCAAGGACACTACGACAGATTTTTTCCCGGGAGGAGCTGGACTCGAACCGCCGACCTTGCAGTTTCAATTGTGTGTGTTGTTAATGTGTATTGTTTTGTATTTATTGTGTGTATGTGATGTATATTATGTGTATTTTATGTACCCAGGGACAACAGTTGAAAATGTGCCTTTGGCTCACTGGCACATTTACAGCAATGTTCATTAATGTGCTCTGTCCTTGTAATAAAAAAATAATCCTTGCTGCTGTCTTCCTCCTCACCCTTGGCCTCCCTTCTTACAGATCTGCGACTGACGTTTAGTGCTGCACGCAACATTCTGGTGTAGCACCCGTCCAGAGACTACTGCAGAGTGTTCTTTAGGGTCCAGCATTCACTACCATATAGGAGAACGGTCTCTACGGTCGTGTCGAAGAAGTGGAGCTTGGTTTCGTGGGGGACGTTAGATTTCCACACACTGGTCATACCTTTCAGAACTTTATATGCGAGCGCTGTCCTCACTTTTAGGTCCCGCTCTGTCGAGTTGACCCATGAGCCCAAGTATTTGAAACCGTTAACCTCCTTTAGAGCATTACCTCCAGTTGTCATGGCATGTTCTTGGCATTCAGCTCAAGACCCACCGTGGCACATTCATTTTCCACTCTGGTCAGGAGCACTTGTGCTTGCTTCACTTGGTTAGGTATCAGGCTGATGTCATCGACTTCATGGGGGGGGTCTTACAAGGCTTAGTTGTACGGACTGTGGGTTCGCCAAGCCTCACAGCCCTGGTTTTTGTTGTGAGTGACCTCCTAGATGGGTTGCTTACAATGGCCGGCCCCATCTGCCCTTACTATTTGCCCATAGCTGGGACAAAATAACTCCTATCTATAAAGCTAAAGATCAAACATCCCTGACCAACTATCGCCCCTTATCAATACCATATCATGTCAACATTTCTTATGTTTCTGTCACTTAGATTTTTTATTTATTTATTCTCAATGACTACCAGTTTGTTTTCATGCTGCGTCACTATACTTAACTGAACATATTAGACAGGCTTTAAACAAGGGACTCATAACTGGTGCTATTTTTATTGATTTTAGAAAAGCAGTCGACACAGTGAATCATCAGCTTTTGTTAAATAAGTTAGTTTTTCAATATTGGTTAATCAGCAGTCAATATGCTGTCATCCTATTTCTGGTTCATATAGAAAAATCTAAATCCCCACAGGTTCCATGTAACATTGGGATTCCTCAAGGGTCAATATTAGTACCCCTACACTCTATTTTATGTATCAATGATTTGCCATCCATTTGTCACTCAACACAAACCATAATGTATGCGGACAATACTGTGATGTTTGTATCAGACCGAGATATAAATATAATTAATGCCAAACTGTCATCTGACCTTGCCACTCTCCATCAATGGCGACATAGTAATCATCTTACTTTAACCACCATATCAACCTATAACACTAAACAATGAGCCTTTAACTGTAGTAAATTAATATAAACAATTAGGAATCATATTAGATACACATCTTGCATATAAATTACACGTTGATAAATTAGTGAAACAATTGAAACAAAGATGAGTTTTTCCTAATATATAAAAATCTGTTCATATCTTTCTTTGACTCTCGCCCATAAGTATATAAACGCAGTAATACTCAAACTAGGGTTGCAAATTCTAGGGAATTTCCTTGATCGATAGTCGCCAAAGTTAATGAACGACTAATCGATCAATCGATAAAGATACAGCTAAATATTTCTTATGAATATTGCTTATTAGAAAATACAAAATGCATATTTTTCTCAATCAAAGCTTTATTGAAACATTAGACAAATACACCTGTTTCGTGGCATAACACAAACATAATTATGAACGTTGTTTTGTTTAAGTATGATATTTTAATAAGGCTCAGGACATTTCACTCCGAGGCGAATCAGTGACTAACATGTTCGTCTATGACATATAACGTTACAAAAAATAAGATGAGCCTTAATTAGAGACTTACATTTGCTAAATGATTACGAAATAGATA
>OMOT01052642.1:8533-19853 GCA_900312575.1 Acanthochaenus luetkenii
TGGCCATTTATATTTATGTGTGTGTGTCTCATACACTTAAGTACTGTACATATTGGCCGCATAATAACACCTTGTTTAGGAGAACACCTTCCCTTCTGAGAAAAACACTGCAGCCTCTTGTAATGTGGAGATGCAGTCATCAATATTGCAATTGTATTATTGTATTATTTTATTATTTGTATACCCCTATTTACAATCTTCTCAGTTGGAGAAGGAAATGCTCAAGGATGAGTAGCGCTCAGAAATAAATGATGAATAAATAAAAGAAACAACAAGCCCTGTCTGATCTGTCCTGCCAGGTTACCTGTTGTCCAAGGTGGAGGAGAAGGTCGGCTCACCTGAACGACCCCTGTCCGATCTGGGCCTTATCAGCTACCGTAGTTACTGGAAGGAGGTGCTGCTGCGCTACCTCAACAACTTCCAGGGCAAGGAGATCTCCATCAAAGGTCAGCACTGAACCAAAGACTGCAAATGCTGGGTCCCTTTATTTATTAAAGCACTTATTTCCACTGTGGTTCTTGATGGAAGACAAAATAACAACAACTTGACATAAAAAGACAAAACGATCAAAAGATCACAATGTACTGTTGTGACTAATTGTAAATAATCTGAACGTGGTCAAAACTTTAGAGCACCCAGACTAGTTTTAATTAAACGGTTCTGATCCCATCACCCTGATTGCCTGTTCTACCGTTGTGTTCACAGAGATCAGTCAGGAGACGGCGGTGAACCCGGTGGACATCGTCAGCACGCTGCAGTCCCTCCAGATGCTTAAATACTGGAAGGGAAAGCACCTGGTTTTAAAGAGACAGGTAGGAAACACCATGCTAAACCTTACAAGTTATAATATCTCTGTACTATTCTGTCCAGTTTGTATAAAATCTAACATCCTTACCTGATTCAATTGGTAGCTGATTAGTTTGGTTCAAAGCTTAAAACTCATTATATTGGGATTTTCTGAAATGTCTATGGAGAAAATGGATGGGAAATTTACTTCCAGAACCTGGGCCACTCAAAATGGAGATGGTCACATTTCACCTACAGGTAGCGTTCTATTAGCATAGCGCACTAAAATGCTTTTTCATCCTCCAGGACCTTATTGATGACTGGAAGGCCAAGGAGACCAAACGTGGCAACAGCAAGACCATTGACCCCACAGCCTTAAAATGGATGCCGCCTAAAGGGACGTAGAGCAGCTTCCTCTCACAGCCCCAAACACACACACAAACACTCCTACACACACATTCTGAACCTAAACCCTCACACACTCTTCTGCAAAACGCTTTCAGCAGCTACAGTCAGTCACTTATCAGCAGGGGCCCTGGGTTCAACACTCACTATCAAAGTTCAATTCAATCAAGGATTAATGCTTTAGCTTACCAATACGTGTAGAGTTTGTTTGAAAATTTTACAAATTGAGAAACAAATGTAGTTATTGTGCATTCATCTGTATATAATATTAGAATTAACTGAGACATGTATTTATAGATTATTATTATTATAGATTTTATACAAGTACCAGGTTTGGCTCCCCCAAAATAGACAATTGCTATTGAGGGGTCAATGAGGAGTCAAGTGGCATCATAGAAATTGACATTTCGATTTACACATGTAAACAAATACACTGGACCAGCAGGACATCTGACAAAAGCGTTAACGTGGCTATAGATGTTCTTAAGTCACCTCAATTAACTGAATCGTAAAAAAAGAGTTAAGGTCCGAATGCACTGGAAGCGCTGAGCGATCATTTGACGGTCCTCATTTGCTGCTTCTGTGGCGCACTGTAGCTGGTAGATTTGAGCATTTCCACACTGTGATAGGTAATGTTAAGTTCTTTTCCAGGGCCTGTTCTGCAGTCTGCTTCTTGTATTTGATAGACCAGCTTAGACTATATAGTGTTCATATTTTGTCCATACATCTGATCAACTATGCCACAAGCTATTACCCATTTAGTTTACAGTAATCTATCACAGGGATCATCCATGTTGTTGTTTCCTATAGCTTACTTCTCCACAAAACAAGATATCCTCTTGCCTTGTCATTGCATTTCCAGAAACCTCAAACAAAAAACATTTTCTTTGGTTTGACATGGCACTCCTGATTTCTAGTCCTTTAAAGCAATTGGTACATTTGAAAATGCACATCTGACGCTTCCAGTGCAATTCTGCCTTTACGCGACGAGATCCGCAAGCCAGTAAAGCCGATTTAAACATATATTTCATTTCCCATTCATTCTGTCTTAGATTCTGGTCCAACCTAGAAGACAACTAAAACAAAGGGATGCATAGCAGCCACTAACACTTTCATTTCAGTTACCTTGTACGTAGGATCACTGATGTGGTCTGCTTGACCTCATTTGTTGTCTGAAAAGCCAAACTAATTGCAGATAGTAGCACACCTACTCCCAGACACTTGATTAGTACAGAGTACCAGGCACGCTGGGTAATTTAATCTCCGACGGCCAGTACTGAACCTGTGCTGCACTTCATTGTGCTGTCAAAACAGCCGACACAACACAGGTCGACAGCATGTTGACTCATGCCATGTGTTTTGGCGGACACTGACCAGCTGGCTGTGATTAAACCGGGCAAGGCCCGGGCCCAAAATGCACAATGTTCTAAGAATAGGAGCACTGACCTCGATATACCGGTGAGGTCACATGACCAAATAGACAGGGTTCCTACACAGGCGTGTAAAGTCTGGAAAATTATGGAAAAGTACACATTTTATGTAGTTGTACTCCGATTGTCATTTCACATATTGTGATAATTTATGATGTGACTATAAAACGTACGGCTATAAAGTGATATGGCCTTGTTTAATTACCACATGGACCATTAGGTTTCAAAAAAGTGTAAACAAATCTGGGAAAAGTATGGAATTTTGAAATGGAAAATATGTTGGAACCCTGTATGGAATACTGCTGAAGAACTGCACAGCTACCCCTTTTTTCAGATTCTCTGTGTACTAGATGGTACACAGTGGAGAGTGACAGGAAGGATGGGTGAGAGAGAGAGGATGACCTGTGACAAAGGTCACGAGCCAGACTCAAACCCACAACAGTTTGAACACATGATGTGCGCCCCATATCAAGGTTAGCCTGCTGACCTTCTGCCGTGGTCGTGAATGAAAAGTTGTGATAATTATACACTCATCCCATTTTCAGGTGCTGGGTCAGAAAATGTGGACACACAATACTCCACTGCATCTTTATTTAAAAAATAGAAAATATAATAGAAAATGTTTCAGCCTTCATCAGATGTCCTACGTTTTCTCACAAATTCATGAAAAAAAATAACTAATTGACATGTATGTTTTTTATGTATATTTTCAGTAGCTAACTTGTGCTCTGAAAAACGGTGGTTCTTTGGCTCCGCCCCCTGAGGTTTAATTAGACCAATGAGATTATTTCTGCCTCCATGAAATGCTGGTATAACTGAAGCTCCAATCTGCTGTATTTTGTGTTCACAAGCTTTGTTTTCCCAACAGCGTCCCAGTCAAATAATTGGAAGGGAATAAAAGGGCACTTCCTGGTTGGTCACAGTCATCGCCTTTGGTACACCCAACATGGCTGCCATAGAATTTTAGTAACTTTTAGTATTACTGGAATCCACAGTGACCCGATGCCTTTGAAACCATAGCACATACGCTTTCTCTCAAGCACTACGCCAATATTTCAACCATTTTATGGCAGCCATCTTAAGTGTTCCAGACAAGTGACCATTCAAGAATGTCGATGTAAATATGATTGACCTCACAACTCATTCAAGTTCTCTTATCTTAGCACTAAGATGATCTGCTTCTCTTGCCGTACAGTAGCAAGGTATGACGTACAGTTACATTGTCATTGTGCTGCATATAGATTTCAATGGCTGAGGTGAATCGTTCAACATTTTAAGGTGAACATTGATGGTGGTTGTTGTTGAACCCAGAGCAAATCAACAGCTCAGCTTTTCTCTCATGCAACAAGCACATACAGTGTATTACAGTATCAACTCCGCTAACTAGTCAGTCGGTTAGTCTGTCAGAAAACAGGGAGCTATAGCTGCCATTGGCCATATTGTGACCTGCCTGGGTGACTGATGCATTTTGTCACTTGCACTGTCTGTCCCTTTTTGAACCTTGTAACTTAGGACAGCGTTGCTTTATTTCACGTCAACAATTAGGTGTTTGTACGAGGCCTTCAGCATAGAAACACAAACATTTTCTCCTCTTTTTATTTAGAAAACTGAATGATCCACTGCAAAAAGCAGCAGTGGATCACAAGGTACTGTACATACAGTATGTACAAGGTACACACGGAATCCACAATAATCTGCTATTAGGGGAGAGGGAGCACACAAACATGTTGCCATTGGTCTGTGTCTTTTTGTGGTTGTTTTGTTTATGTTCTTAATGATATTTAATACTTTTTTCTACCTCTAAGGTTTTACCACTGTATAAAAGCGAGAATGGACCTTTTAAGCTTGTTTTGGTTTTCCTTTTTTATTCTTTCAATGCTTGAAACCACGTAGCTGGGTTTGGCCAGAGCAAGACGTTAACGGAAGCTTTTTAGTTTTTACTAGCTTTTTAAAAAATATGATATTTATATTCTTAAAAAAAGATGTTAACTGGCTAGAACGTGAAAGACGAAGTCTACTAGAGGTATGTGTATTCTTTAGGACTTGCTTACTTATCCATATAAATGATCTAAAAACTGTAGATTTGAAGATCATTAGAATCTATAACGGTGGAGGGGGGGTTCCAGGGCAGTGACTGAGGGCATTTGCATTTTACATTTTAGAGGTTTTGCCGCCCTTATCAAAAGCGACGTATGATTGAGTAAAAACATTATGTCACTTTTGCCACTGTCACTGCTTGTTACCGCTTGCTGCTGCAGGCGATTAGGACAAAACAGGCACAACATTTTGATGTAACATAGACCATCAAGTATGAGCGACAGCAGTTTTGGTGTGTTTTCTTTCTTTCTTTATAGCCCACTATGATCGATTGAAAAATTGTGTTTTGGGGTTCTTTTTTTTTGACAATCTCCATCTTTGTTGTAGGCAACCTTGTCCCTCTGATTTGGATCAAAATGTTGACTCTGTAAAATGGCTTTAACATTTAGCTTTTTAGTTGAAAAGAGGTTGGTAAAGGTGCATGTATGCAGCCATAGACAGTAAACGGCAGCGAAGCCCCACAATGTCAGTTTGAGTCAACTTATTAAGGAGGATTCTCTTTGTTTTGTAGCTTTAGTGGCACATTTTCATAGGTGAGAAAATCCTTTTCTTAATTCACACGGTTTAAAGTCACATTTCCTTCATATATTTTTGGTCTAGATTTGCCTTCATACTCTTTCATAGTTGGGAAAGAGGTTGCCTTCAAAGATCATAATGTTGAGGATTCTGTTTAGTTTTCTTCATGATTACCTCCGCCAACAGTTGGTGGAAGGTTATGTTTTCACCTCACGTCTGTTTGTCTGTGACTGTGCATCTGTGATTCTGTCTGTTGGCATGTCCGTCTGTCTGTTAACAGGATATCTCAAAATGTTCTGAACGGATTTGCACGAAACTTTGTAGAAGCTGGTTAACTTTCCTCGGCCGCTATACATCAGCAGGGGTTTCCGAATGGTGATACTAAACTACAGATCTACATTGTGTTATAGCGTGCGGATTGTAAACGTCTGCTCCGTGGTGGCTCAAACTTTCACAAACTATCCTTGGCCTTAGTATCATGAGGACGATCCCATCAAAGTTCCAATAAAGCCCTTTGTTTTCCCAAAACGCAGCTTTAGGGAGCTGGAGCTACAGCTAATGCTGCCTCTCTGATGACGTCGCCTCTACGCTGCCGCACGCAAAGCTCACGTAGCCCTGCAGAATAAAGGTTCCTCGGCAATATACCAAAAACTGTCAGAGAGAAGGGCTCGGCACAATACTTTGCGGGTTAAGCGGCTTCTGCAAATTTTTCTCAAGTCTAAATTGCTAAAGACACAGAAGAATTAGCCTCTTGCATAAATTGCGAGAGATCATATCCCGCCGTGATTTCACGTGTTTTAATCTCATATGGCCGTATACGTCCAAAGTACTGAAAAAAACAACGTATTTTATACGGGTAAACTATAAGTTGGATGGCTTCCTTGGCGGAGGTCTGCGCTCTACTGAGCGCATTTTCTAGTTTATTGTGTTTTGATCGTTTTGTTGTTTATTTTTGCCATCTGTGGATTTATTTGTCTTTGTTTTACATGTTTATCTTTTGTCTTATCCTGTGGTTGATTTTCCTGTCTTTAAATGTAATTGGGTCCTAGATCGGGTGGGTGGAGTCAGGCCGAGGGAATTACAGTACTGGTAGACTTAAAATCAATATAATTCACAGGTCATATATTACAAATTATTCAGTTTAAATGTTTTTGTTAAAACAACAGAAGCATCAATTGACAATAAATGTGTAAATGTGCTACTGACTGTAACTGACTTGTTTTTGGTGTAGGGAGCGCTTTTGCCAATTCAAAAGTGCATTTACCAGCAATGGGTTAAGTATTGAAGACCTTATCTGATATCACCTTTTGAATGTTAAAGGTTTTCAAAGGCTTCAACATGTACCTGTCAGTCAACCCTCTATACGTTTTAGTTACTCTTCTGATGATACACTTGCACTCTACACTTCTTTTTATTGTGATTTCTAAAAGGAAAAATCCATCCTCAAAAACATGAATACTCAAAAAACAAGTATTGGGGATGCACTTTGTACTTCTGGGCACATTTTATTGTTTGATGGTGTAGTTTTCTTATTTTCGGCAATAACTGGCCAAACGTAGACAACGTCACGTCACGTCAACATATTCCCAGCAGCTACAATGGAGTTTGATTGGAGAAAAATCTTTCAACTATCTAAAGCATCAATGGTAAACATCCGGTTTTGGTGTCAGTCCCTCAGAATCAAAGAGCGAGGGCTTCTTTCCAGAGCCGCCATTTTCAATAATCATATAGGGAGAAATCCATTGTAGAAGAGGCAGAGAGACCAATTTCTCCACCAACAGTTGCCTCAATAGACCAGAATGCAATGCAGCCACAAGACATGTGTTTTGAGTAAGAGCGCGACTCTCACACAAAATAACTCCTGGAATGTATCGAACGTCATGTGGATCAGAGGGGGGATTTTTCCTTCAACTGTGCTCCTGTTTAGGAAACATTCACGTCTCTACCATGTCCATGTCCCTAGAACACAAAAACCTCACCGTGTCCATTTTATTTCTCTCATTGTGCTCCGGCATGCATCCTGTTGTCTTGCTGTTTCTCTGTTTCTCTGTGCCAGTGGCAGCTATAGATCGGCAGCTCCAGTTTCAGTTTATTAACATGTCTGAGTAGGATCACAGTGTTGTAGAATAAGGATAGGCTCCTATCATGTTCCATAAGCTACCAGCGAGCAGTTATAGTGCTGCAGCACTGCAAGGCTTCCCGCTTCCTAATTATACTACGCACACAGAGCAGCAACTAGCAGAGTAGCGTGGCATCGGTATGTGGCCCGGTTGTGCTCCTGCTTTTGTACTCGCTTCTTCCCTCTTTCTTCAATAAATGCAAATGGTGACCTTTGCCTGGTGTCTTGTTTGTGTGTCGTTTTCCCCCTGAAGACAGCGGGCGGTTCGCACAAAAGTAACAGCAGGAGGATGCCGAGTGGGTAAATGATTATTTTGACATTCTCAGTTTCCTCTCCTTAAGAGGTCAATCTGTCCACCTCGACAGGACAAGCTGCCACCCAGCGTGAAGGAACTCCATTTGGGTAGAGATGGAGAGCTTTAGTGCCACTTGGTCTAAATGCTGTTTCACACTGCTGGCTCCTTGGACTTGTTCAATTCTGCGGGGAAACACTAGCTGAATGACGTGATATGCATTTACATTTGAGGTATTTAGCTGACAGTAGAAATTGGACTAGAATGTGTGCAACGGTAGAATAAGCTTCAATTCCTTCACAAACATGTCAAGAAACTAAGTGCAAGGCTTGCAAGGGTTTAAAGCGCCACTAACGTTTGGTAGAGGTCTGCCAATGTATAAAATAACCCAACCCAAACCTCTACCAAACTTTAACGATGCTTTAAGGCAAAGAGGTGAACAATATGTCTGCGTGTCATAGAGCAGTGCTGGGTAGGGAAGCAGAGACGCGTTGCAAAGAGCAGTCGCACACCAGACAACTACGTGAACAAAATACAATTTTATTCATGTCTGCAACAACATTTTCAAAATCAGCAATGAAGTAGATACATTTGGCACCTGAAGGTACTGAATATATGAAATCAAACCATATTCCCCAATTCCACAGCATTCCTTACAGTTGCAACACAGACTAAAGACACACTCAGCAGACTTTATAGCACATGGTTTTGAATATAACCGTAAACATTATCGACAACAATGGTTATAGTTGAACAGTGATGGATAAGCAATGATTTCGGTTATTTGCAACGAGTGTTCAGACCATCCGCCCTGATCACATTGTGTTATACTGTTATTGTGTTGGAGCTTTCTGTCCTGATCATACAGCAGGATCGCTGAGACTGATGACTGGAGGGGATATTACAGTTGAATCAGAGCATTAATTATGGTTGTTAAAGTGGTTATTGTTTTAATTCATCTCTTGTAGTAGTCAGACTTCCATCCCTCCTCCATATCTGGGAAAGAGAGAAAAGGAACAAAACATATTAGACTCAGGAGTTTGTCAAAATGTAAGCAGCCAGTTCCCTACAATTCCCACTTTATGATGGGAGATTAGGAAAGTGGGTTTTAGTACTTGTGATTAATTATTAAGGAGATTATACTATAACACAGTAACAGATACACAAGTACATGGAGTCGATTGTCAAGCAGGAATGCATGAGAAGCTGCAGGTGGCAAGGTGATGGTAGTAATCCAATAATCACGTTTACACGCTCGTGGAAGATTGGATTTTTAACCTGTTGTACAGATCTGACCCATGAAATGAGGCGATGCTAACAGAAGAAGAACTGGTCCAGACAGCTTTAAAAGATCCGATCTGTGCTAAAAATAAAGGAAAAAGAGATTTCCCGTTCCTATACATAACCAAAGTAAGATTTTCTTGCAACCTAAATGTGTGCTGAATAAATCTACATTACCTCCACCTGAACTCCTTCTGCCCATGAGTCCAACAAACATCTCCCCTTTATTTGCTGACGGAGAGAGAGAAGAGAGAGAGAGAGATTCACCATTGTGGCGCCCTCAGGCGTAGAAGAGAAACCATGTTGTCTTGAGACTCGCAATAATCACAGAACACAACGTAAAACAACAATCACTTCTTCCTTATCAGCTGTTGAATGGAAGATACTCACTTTTCCTGCCCAACCTCACCGGTTGAGAAGCCCCTGAAAGAAGGACGGAATAAAGACCGTTGCAGTAAAACCATAGGACATTTTAGAAAATACTATAAAGTACCATAAGGTCACTATAAAATCACAGTAGAGTACGGCTACTATCAAATGATACCATAAGAGAAAGAATACCATGAAGTACCATTCCGCCACTATGAACTGTAGAGTACTGCAGGGACACTATAAATCACTGCAGAAATATTCTAGGATATTATACAGATTTTCCCTTAAGGTGGCGAAAAGTAAATGCAAACCTTTTTATACTATATATATGTATTTTTTACCTGTGCTTCTTCCCATCAGGCCATGGAACTGCTGTGCTTTGGACCGCTTGATGAGGTCTGCCAGCCGGATAGTTATTCCGCTCTCTGGCGGGAAGCCCTGGAATATTCATCAGAAACGTGGGAATGGTCAGAATATGTATTATTTTTCTCAGTTGTCTCAAAGCTTTCATCTCCTCCCTTGTGACCGGTATAGATGTGATAAGGGAACGTTAGGGATACTGGCTTTTACTTGGATTCCCCTCATCAGTGGACTTCGTGAAACGAGTAAGTGTCCCTAACATTTCGTACATTCAGTACCTTACGTTTTAGATTCTAATTGATAAAGTAACTCTAAAGTATTTCGTAAGCAAAGCTGTTCAGATGCCGCATAACGTTAATACTAACCCGTGACCTGCTCTACTTTAAAGCCTTCTACGAGTTTTTATATCTGATTGAGTTAATGAAACTAATTGATCCTCCAACTATTTGAAGCCACTGTTAGAGGAGTTGCTCTCCGGGGTTCTGAACTGGGAGTTGACCCGAGAGAGGGCTCGCTCTCCGGGGTTCTGAACTGGGGGTTGACCCGAGAGAGGGCTCGCTCTCCGGGGTTCTGAACTGGGGGTTGACCCGAGAGAGGGCTCGCTCTCCGGGGTTCTGAACTGGGGGTTGACCCGAGAGAGGGCTCGCTCTCCGGGGTTCTGAACTGGGGGTTGACCCGAGAGAGGGCTCGCTCTCCGGGGTTCTGAACTGGGAGTTGACCCGAGAGAGGGCTCGCTCTCCGGGGTTCTGAACTGGGAGTTGACCCGAGAGAGGGCTCGCTCTCCGGGGTTCTGAACTGGGAGTTGACCCGAGAGAGGACTCGCTCTCCGAGGTGCTGTAGGATTTAACCATGTTGGTTTGGGATCAAACGTGTCCAGAAGACAGCAGGACACCCTGAGGAACATGAACTGTTGTAATCCTATAATAGATTTTAGAAGAATACTAAAGAGCAAAACTAAGTAAGTCACTGGAATGTTATTGGTATATTATAGAGATACCACAGGATATGAAACAATACCATGATGCGGTTACTATAAACTCACTATTGAGTTCCACAAGACACAATTAAAGTCCGTGTAGGAATATTTTAGGAGTATTATAGTACTTTTTCGTTATTGGACAAAATGTAAATAAATAAATTGCAATTTGTCTGTTTACTCATTTATTCCCCTATAGAGGTGGAAAAGAAAACGCGTTATAGATCAAGTGAAGATCTTTTTACCTGCCAGTTCTCCACCGTCCAGACCTGTCCGTCCTCCTCGCTGGAGAGACGGGTCCCCAGCGCGCCGTACACCTGGACAAACACCGCCACCAGCAGCAGCGCCACGAACTTCAGAGCCTCCATCTCCACCCGACACAGGTGGCTGCAGCAAACCGGTCGAACCTCAACAAGTGAAAGACGCTCGCTTCCTCGATATGGACGCATACAGCCAAACGTCTTTCTGTCCGTGCTGAAGGAGCCGCTCGCCCTTATGAAGCCCCGTCCTGGCTCCTCCCACGCCCCCTCCAGCCCCACATTCAAGGAGACAGACGTCCTGCGGTCGTTATTTAGTTTTCTGGTCTGACGCAGACGCTGAGTAAACTTCGCCTTGTCGAACCATCTGACCGTTTCCCAAATGTTTGAGTGATGTGTTGATTTTCAGATTCGTTTGTTTCGATTGTT
>OMOT01052643.1:6349-18761 GCA_900312575.1 Acanthochaenus luetkenii
ACACAAATCCCAACAAAGTGGGAAGACTACTTGTATCTCGAGTCCAATAGTCAGTGCATGTGAGTATCGTTTATTTTTGGCCTCTGTTGGGAATATTGGGGCACTGAGACTCTTTACAGACTCTGCTTCAAGCCAGACAGGAAAGGGAAAAAAAGCATTCCTTGAATGTTGCTACACAATAAGCAATCAAGGTCCCAAGCCTAGACATTTGACAGCTTAATGAGTTCAGGCTCCAATCACTTTAAGAAAAGGCCTGGTCCCGTTTGACCAATGACGCTGAGCTGAGAAAAGGCATGACCGTCCATTTAAAGAAATAACTACAGGTTAATAAACAATACTGGGTGGGGGGTGGACGTAGACGAGGTCCCTGCAGGCTATATGAGGACCTGTTGAGACTTGCACGTTTTGTTCGGGGACCAGGAGGAGGGGTGCTATTTGCCCCCCTAATGAAATATGTCATTACGAGGAATTCATGTAACACAAAAGGGGCGACAGTCAAAAATTGCCCCACTGCTGTTCAGTAATTATATAGTTTGCCCTGGCAGCGCCTTCAGGCAGGTGGCTGGTCCATCATGCAAATGGGTTTGGCTGTGTCGACATAATTAGCCACTGCGAGCCGCTTAAATTAACAATTAGCTAACATGCAATTCTGTTTACAACGCAGTGGTTCTCTTTTTAAGCCCGTTGTCGCTGTATTCCGGTGGCTGAATTACCCAGTAGGGTGAAGCCTATGTGCTCTGTCTTACTTGGTCAATGTACGGGCTATATAAACGAACGGAAATCGACAGAAGTGGCGTATAGTACCTTTAATCCCCACAGAACCGAGTTGCTGGTAGAACCATGTTTCAAAAGCAAACGCATGTTAAACCCTTCATCGGTCCAGGCCGTCACCAGCCCATGAAACCCATCTCAGGGATGTCAGGGTGACGGGCAGGTCAAATGAAGGGGTGTCAGGTGTTGATAGCAAAATGGCAATTGAACAGAAAACAGCGGTGAAAGTGAGAGTGAATCGGACTCAGGGGCCACGGCCACATGCTGCGTTTCAGTCCGCCTAAAGGTTCTGCTTTTCTAACCTCTCCACTGATCCCCTTGCAGCCGGCGTCCTAAACACTAGTGCCTTACTGCGGGCCAATCATTGGCCCACCCACCCTCTCATTATTCTCGCTGCCCCCCGACATGACACGGGAACAAAGTAGACATTAAGCAGCATTAAACCCAGGGATGGGGAGTAATCAGGAGCCCGTTATCTGTTAATGAAGGGAAACACATGCGGGGCGATACACATAATCAATAGAGGCGCCGGACAAAGGGAATCGGAGCGCAAAAAGGGAAATGCAAGTCAATTAGAATCGTTGTTTGCTTTGAAACCGTTCAGTCTATTTCCATTAATTACATGTTCATTAAAAGTAATTCGTCTAGGCTACCCAGCAAACAAGCGCTGTCCCCCCCCAGTCCTTTTAAAGGAGTGATAGAAAAGGCGCTGGCTGGTGTCCAACTCCCTTTGTAACATTTAATCTGACTCGGACTGGGACTTTTGAAAGCAAACTGGATTTGAGGCAAGCTGGCTCAAATCCCACATGACCGTTCATGTGGGCAAAATGGTATATATCAGGCTGGGAGGCCATATCTAGATGGACCCGCTTGTAGTCCCATTTTTCACAACTCCATGTTCTCATTCTTGTCATTAGAAAGCAATCTGTATAAGAATTGCATTTGATGGTCATTTGGTTTAGACTATTACGTGTTACTTTCACAAAGGCCTGAACTGTATAGCTTAAATCGTCATGTTTTATACCATCACGACCATCACGACCAGTATGCTATCTTATCTCCTTTTACACATTCAGAGTTGCCTTTACCAAAGGCCCATGCACTCCCTCTTGTTGGTTGCTATAGCATTTTCAAGCACCATTCTGCTGAATCCCAGCCCCCACACAGACCTGCTCTGTGCACTTGTAATAAATTATCCTCAAGTGAAATGGCTTAAAACGAGCTGGACCAAGCTGGACCAAGCTGGACCAAGCTGGACCAAGCTGGACCAAGCTGGACCAAGCTGAACAGGGCATTTTTATACGGAATCACACCTCACACACAAATCCTCAACGTTGTGTGACTTGGCCCCACGCTTGTATGCAGTCGGTGCGAGTGTCTGGGTCTTCCAGTGCACGTCTCCTTTTGACAAATCTTTATTGTCGCTGCTGTTCTCATCTGCCTGCTGATGGTCGGTGTTACGTAATCACGTTTCGCAAAAGCAGTGGACCGAATCTGTAGGCAGCTAGATACAGCTCATGCAGAGCCTCCTGCTCGTCCTACAGCACGAAGTGCAAACTAGCAAGGCAAGTGATAAGAGTGTTGATTTGTCGATTAATTCAATGTGCTCCCCAAAATGCCCCCTAAAAGCACACGCTCACAGTGCGGTGCCTCCAAGTTTAGTGGTGAACAAGTGGAAATTTGAATCAGCCTCTTTATTCTATGAGCCCCATCTTTGCCAAATTGAATGCAGATTGAAAATAATTTTTTCGGCTCTTGACTTCAGCTATTCATGGCACTCTGAATTTGTTTGCTACTGTCACATTGCCACACAAATGTAAATAAAAGCATTTCAGCAAATCCTTCACATGATTGTATGGCGTTAGTGGAGTGGGAAAGTACACTGTGTTAAATTACTGTTAATTCATTGTTATATTGAATTAATCGTTCATTCGTGATTTATCTAGACAGTATTTTTTAGATTGTTAGAATCTATTTCGTTTTCAGTTTGATAAAATGGCTTACTTACATAATGTATACAGTAAATAATGCAGACAAGTCGACCATACATGATTAATAGACGTTAGAGCGCCTCAACATCTTCTTTTAATATTTTTTACAACTCCAGGCCTTCATATAATCATTGCAGTTTTATTAACAAATACCTTAATACGCATCATATTTAGCATATATCCATGTCTGCAACAAACTCTATTTGCACTCACCTCCTCCAGTGGTTTCCTAGTGCAGGACCAGTGCCTGCTGTGTTTTAGCAGGAAATCAATATAGGGGGGGGGAAATCTGTTCTAATCATCTGTACATTTACCATCACAATCAACAATCAAAGCCAAGACCTGAGGCTTTATTTGTAGGCCTGAGACGAACAATTTTCCCACTGTGAAAGGCAGGCTAAATTAGAACCCTTGGTTCCTGTTAGCAGCTCTTAATGGCTCTGATTTGTGAACTGCTAAATGAGGTTATGTAAATGAATCCTGAATGTAGGCAGAGGCCCCCAGGTGACAGGTGCAGCCTTTTGAAGGTGGGGGCAGGGAGGGTGTCATGAAACGAGGGGGGGAATATTATAGCAAGGTTCAGTCCCAGGGCCACTGAGAGACCGCATTAGAGACAGAGGTCTGTGGGCCGAGCCAAAAGTAGCAAAATATTCAAAGGCAAATGGCTAGCAATATGTCAACCATCGTTTTAAAAGAGTTATTACACATTACCATAATATTATATACGTTGCATTTAAAAGGATATCAAATATTACCCAACATTTACCCAGCCAAACGTCTATTTACAGCCACAGGTACTTTCAATGGTTCTACTACAACTGTTTGCTGTTAATGGCGGCACTGCTACTGTTCAAAAAGGACTCAGATCCCCGACTACCAGCATCACTTTCATGTATCAGTTGTCATTATCAATAATACATATCCCATGTCTTCATCATCAGTATCTGGTGCTGGCGGCGGGCCATGTGTGAGACGAATCCCCCATAGTTCTGAGGATGTGATAACACGGGAACTATCAACATGCAGCCTCTCAGGGGAAGACTGCGGCGCGATTGGAGCACTCTGACACACTGTAGGGAGGACAACTTGGCAGCTCCGACTTGTTGCCGGTGACTTGCTCCTTCCTTACAGCAGGTACGAGACACCTGACCCAAGTGGACAAAGTGCAGACGCACAGATATGGAATCGAAAACCGTCTGAGGGGGAAACATCTGAGCTCAGGTACGAGACCTCTTGAATCGCCCACATATGGGCAAGAGCAGACTGAACATGGAAGAGCTGGAGTGTGCTGGTGGTCGTGCGTCTCGCTCATGCTGATTGGAAATGTGGCAGGAACAGCAGTGTTGCAGCGGTTGTTTAAAAAAAAAGAGAAGCCAGTTAATAACTTTATGAGGATCCTTAGCGCTCTGGTCATATCGTTAATGGCTTCCACGGTCAGAAGTGGTTTAAAGCAATAACCTGCCTGCCTACACACTTTGTGGCAAACTTTCAAGGGAGCCTGCAAATGCACCGGAATGTGATGTTTTCCCTATCACATCAACTCACTGAGGCGTTGGTCAAGCTATAGGTTTGCCTCTCACTGGATCTGCCCATGTGGACAGTAGATGCAACAAGGGGGTGTTTTTGTTCCGTCTGACCTCGCTCAGTGTTTTGTTATTGATGGGGAAACTAAATAAATGACTAAAATAAATTAAATAAACCAGGCATTTCTGAATAGTTTCACATTTGTGCCTTTTAAGGAGTGCATAACAGCAGCAATCCAAGGCCTGAAACACACACACACACACTTCACTGCTCATTCTTTTTGGTGCGAGACACATTTGAAAGAGAACGTTGGTAAAAAAAATGTTTTTCCAAATGATCATCTGCCAGTCCCCAGCTAAGAGAAAAGTATACATTTAATTATTCCCCTCTCAATAAAACATGACAAAACCTTCCCTCCACAATCCACTCGCCTCTCTGCATTTTGCTCTCTCTTTCCCCCCGACCCTCCCGTCTGGCCCTGACTCTGTCTCATGCTCTGTCAACATCATCTGCCACCGTGGAGCAGACAGGCTCAAAAGCGAAGCCTTTTACTTTCCTGCAGGTGGCTGATGTGACCGAGGCAAGAGGGAGCAACAATCCCTCTTCACTCCGCCCCCACCAGCACCACTACCACCCTGTTCCCTATGTAACACAAATAGCTAACTTGCATGAAAATAAACGTGTCCTGTGTGTATCACTTTTTGTCTCTTTTTTTGCTCATTAAAATATAGCTGATTTGTAATTTTGTATTTATAAGACGTGGAGGTAAAGACGAAATACATTGAGTAAAAACGTTTCCTTATTTCATGAGATTGGAATTATATGGGTCTATCTGGAGTGCAGTTCTGAAATTTTGAGCCAAACTGTTATGTACTTTCTACCTTTTTAAATGTTTAACCCCATAAGGTTATTTGAAACACTCACACTCACACACACACAAGCATAAAGTAACATTCAAAGATCATGAATATGTGGATAACTCAATTTTGATTTACCCCCCCCCAAAAGTCAGATAGAACCTCATAATTCCAAGCTCACAATTTGTCAGATTCGAGAACCTTGAATCATAGTTCCTGCCAATTTTAAAGAACAAATCGATTACAGCTCTTGTGCATGCAGTAAGGCAAATTCAATGAGCAGTTTTTAATTTCTGAGCTCCTTGCTGTGTGGGAATATTCAGCAATGGCTCAGCATATCAAACCATGTCAAGTGTAACAGTTCCCTTCCTGTTGCAGGGAAAAAAACATCACCCCAGAGATGAATTAAACTAAAAGGCTTGTCTTCAAACCCCTTCCTAAAATGATTAACCCTTCTAGAGAGCATTATTGAGTTCGGCTCTGAGTGGTTGGGCTTTCTCGTTGCCTGTAATTGTTCATTTTCTTGTTTTTGCCTTCATCAGTCTCGCTCCTCATTATATGAAAAGAAGGGAAAAATGTCTGAATAGAGGAGGGAGATTTTCCCACAGTCACTCAACGCAGAAAAATACGCCATTGTGGCCAGGTTCCCATCCTAATACCCTGCCGCACACCCCCACCATGGTCTGAGGGACAATGTTCTTATAATTGAGTGACCATTCTTTCTTCTGTTTGCTACTACAAGTAAATGACGGAGAATACAGTTAAATGTAGCTAGAAACCTTACACTTGTGTCAGTACAATCTCACAGGTAGCCATGTCTGATTGCCATTTAACTTCATCGCCAATGTAATTTGTAGTGAAAATCATAAACATAAAAGACATCGGAATGATGACATATGCAAGCTATTTGATAGATGCATGGTAGGTAGATAGTGTGCAGTTACACAAATGCGGATGCACTTGTATTGGATCATTTGGGCAAGTACAGCCAATAGATAATTGTATTTTTGCAACACCTTTCATCTTGTATTCCTCCAGTTACTGAAAGGCTTGGTTCTGATCTATAGGATCCATGTGTGTTGTGTGACCTTTTAACTCATACTGAAGACAAATTAACATTTTATTCTGCTTTAGCTACTCTCCATAAGATTATCATGACCTGCAAGCTTATTTTGTCACTGTGATTGTCTGAATAAATTAATGATCTGTATCTGCGATCTGTTCCATTTTATTCTATTCTATTCTATTCTATTCTGTTCTGTTCTGTTCTATTCTATTCTGTTCTGTTCTGTTCTGTTCTGTTCTATTCTATTCTATTCTGTTATTATATTATATTATATTATATTATATTATATTATATCCCATTGAAACGTCTTAGAATGTGCACTGGTAAATTGACTAGTTTGAAAACACATTATTATGGCCATTAACGGCTGGTGCGCGTGCGCGAGTGAGCGCTCATCTACTGCCCCCTCTACCGCATTCTGACCAATCCGAGAGCAGTGTTCTGCAGATGCGGAAATGCAATGGCGGAGAAAATGAAGCTCGGCGGAAGCGCTCCTCCTAATGAGCCCGGTGAAGTGTCCGACTGCAGGGACTGCGTGCGTGTGATCCTGAAGCTGGTCGCAGACTTCGGGCAAGAGGTTGGTCTGGTTTGTTCTGTTTCAGCCGCGCAGCTCCGGGTCTCAGCCACGCCAGTCACGTCATGCTATTGTTTTTAGCATCCCGGCTAGCATGGCTGCTCTCCTCCATTACATTACGGCATTCTAGCAGACGCCTTTATCCATAGTGACTTACATATGTGTATATACAGATATATGTATATATATATATCCTCCATTGACGCTATTCTCCCTGGGACATGTTACACTGACATTCAGGCAGAGGTTTCTCTTTAGGGACGAACATGATTTGATTGTAAATAGACAGAAGCTTGCAGTTTTCCCTGAGACTAAAACCCAGAGATCCGCTAAATACGTTTTGTTTGTTTGTGTTTTTCAAATGAAGCTTAAATTGGGTGACGCTGTACTGCAAGTAGAAGTCAACATGGACGCGGTGGATCTGCCCTCCTCTCCAGCTGATCGTGTTTACAGCTGCTTGCAGCAGCACATCTCTAAATTACAGGTACTGTGGGCGTACACACAGCAAATTAGGCAATAATATGTCATGGAATACCAGTCCATGATTCTGATGCTGTCTAAACTGTGTTCTTTAGTGGTGTTAAGGCTCAATTTCTTCTCTGAAAAATAACTTTGAATTGATAGATTATTGTTTTAGGATGGTACGATATTCTCAGAAAGAGGATGTTACCATTTTTCTGTGAATAAATGTTTGTGTGGCACGTCTGTTTATAGGTGTGCTTTGAGAGGATCTCCCCTCTGCCGCTCGTAAAACATTGTAGGGGTCTTTGTTGTCTTTAGTCTGTTGCAGAAAGCCTCAAGACACTGGTGGATGCTGGAGTTCAGCCGTCATCTGTAAAGGAGAACACATCGGGAGGACACCAGGATGATGCTGCACCATCACTCAAGGAGCGGGCGACTGCACCGTCCGCGTACCGTCCTCCCACCACTAGCAGAGGCATCTCAGAGGCTGAAGAGAGCAAGTCGCAGGCTGATGACCTCACGGTGCAGATCAAAGCCGGGAAGTCAGAGGTGGGTCTCTGACGGCCATCAGTCAGCTGTTCAGGCAGTGACATTTTATTGGAGCCCTCTGTACTCTCTGTCAAGCAAATGAATAATCATAAGTAATTGCTCCCGAGGATGTGCACATGAAGCAATGCAGTGAAGCAAATGCTTGATGGAGGCCTGATAAGCTGAGTTCGGCGGAGAATAAGGGGTCCTTCAGCGCTGTGGTCGGGTAAAACAGCCCACATTGCTGGAGGGCTTTGAGAGAGGGCCAGGTCCTTGATGGATTATGAAGTGGATGCTCATTACTTTGAGATTGCATGTGGATGAAGGACAAGAGGGCCTATTCTGTTGTGCATTTATTTTGGTAACCAAGCAAACAGTATTCATACTCCATCATTTGATGATGGCAAGCAATTCTACTTTTTTGGCGACCTATAATAATTTCCTGCTCCATTCCCCGTTCTATGTAGTGTACGGTAATGTAAATTGCAGCGTCCTCTTTGTCCCTGAACATTAGCATTAAATAGGCAGAAAGAATCATTGCATTGACACCTACAGTGGCTAGAAAAAGTATTCACACCCCTTGGACTTTTTCACATTGTATTCTGTTACAACATGGAGTCAAAATGGATTAAATGTAGGTTTTTTTGCTGTTCTCAATAATGTCAAAGTGAAAAAAATACATATTTTTCTAAATGAATTACAAATAAAAACAGAAAGTAATGTTATGGGGATGCTTCTCTGCAGCAGGGACTAGAAAACTCGTAAAGATAGAGCAAACAGAGCAAAGTACAAAGAAATCCTGGAGGAAAACCAGCTGCAGTCTACAAGAGACCTGGGACTTGGGAGAAGATTCATCCTCCAGCAGGAAATATGTAGATTCCCCCCCCCTCACTTTTACATTATAGAGTACTTTGTGTTTATCAATTTTGATCCCATTTTGTAACAGAATACAATGTCCAAGGGGGTGAATACGTTTTCTGGCCTCTGTATCAATAGCTCATCAATCCACCATGTCTCCTCATCCATGTTCTCCCTTTGTTCCGGACCCTAGATTGACCGAAGAATATCTGCATTTATGGAGCGCAAGCAGATGGAGATCAATGAAAACAACGTGCGGGAGTTTTGCAACGTGATCGACTGCAATCAGGGTGAGAACGGGAGCGAGGTGGGGGCAGGGTGGAGAGGGAGCCTGCACACAGATTGCCAATGTTTGGGAGAGAGCTGATTTCCACAGGCGAAAGGTCAGGCTGAACTGCTCCAAGAGTGGAGCTGAAGTAGCTAATGCACTCGGCCTCAAAATACAACCAGCTTGGTCCAGAAAAACACGAGACAATTCAAAGCCGGTGTGAAAGAACAGCAATAAAAATCAGGACACTGACGGGCAACTTTATTGGCCAGCTTAAAGAATTGAAACACCCTTCACTCTTCATCTGATAAATGAGGTTCCTATTATTACATGCGTCTTGTAATTCAACTGCCACAGAATATAAACTGAATTGTTTTCTGTATATATATATTTTTTGTCTCAGCAAATGCAACATTGGTAATTTTCTCCATTATAGAAAACAGCTGTGCCAGAACAGATGCAGTATTCACTCCTTACCCAGGTTTTAAAAGCCATGTGAAAGGTAAGACAATTTATGCTAGAAACAGGATAAAAAAAGGCCTTATTTTCAATATTTGTAAAAATTATATAATGTGTTTTGAAAGGGTTATGGGTCATACAATGTATTTAAGCTATAGAGAATCATAAAATCATAAAACATGAAAATCACTCAAAAGTATAGTTGTCGGTTGTCACCTCAAACATTTTAGTAGCTTTTTTTCTCAAATTATTTTATAAACACTATTGATTGATAGTTTTTAGTTTAATTAATATAACTCAATTGAATTGTCACTCCACCTTACTCAAGTGTACACTGAAACAAAACCCTTTTTCTTTGGGTCACTGCGTACTACAAATGAGGAAAATGAGAGTTGCATAGACAATACAAAACGGTGCAAAGGAAACAATGATTCAATACAGTGTTATCAGTGCAATGCAATATTAAGCAATACACACAAACTGAACTAAACTGCCTAACAAAAAAAGGACTCCCTCAAAGCATCTGCATGCTTGGTGCGTGGCCCAAAAACCCTGTTTTTAACTAGATTCTGGTTAATACTCATTTCTGACTTCTGTTGTGTCTTGGCTGGCCAGTTACACGAGTGGTAAACACTTACGGGCCACAGACTCGTGGTGGGGGAGGCCAGGGAGAGGCCGGGGAGCAGCAGAGGGGACCGGCGGCCAGAGAGTGTGGAAATCCGGCCGTAGAGGAACGTCTTCACAACATCGAGACTCACCTAAAACTCCCAACAGGTCAGGAGGAAATCCGTAGCCACTATTGGCAGTCCCTCTGTTATATTTTAGAGTTCTATTAATGTTTAAAGCGTCGTTGTGTTTCAATAGGTATGCAATGTTATACATGTATGGAAGGATAAAACAGTTGTTCCTAGACCATTGCAGAAGTTGAATTTAACATTTCAACTTCAGTCCAACAGTTTTTACATGTTTATTTTAGATTAAACTGAAACATGGCCGTTCTTGGAGTGAAAAACAAAAATCCTTAGAATGTAAATGATTGATGACTTTTCCGCACTATTTTAAAGGAAACGGTGTTTAACACAGGCTTGTAATTTCCTTGCAAGTGTGGTGCTTTGTTGCAGTGTATTTTGTGGTGTCCCTTATCTGCAAGATGATGCCACTCAATGTATTTGAAAATGAGCCAATTAATTGGTGTAGACATGGTGATATGAATAGTGTTGACACTTTGTTAGTGTTGCTAGCATTTTAATTGTGTTTTAAGTCATTAGGTGTTAACTTATTCATAAATAGCCATCAGTCATTGTGACTTTTCTCCAACGTTTCTTCCTCACACTGCTTATGTAACTTCATCTGTATTCAGGCTGTTCAACAAGTGTTTTGTTTCTTAGCGGGCCCCGTCCCATTGACTGTCTACCAGAGGCTGAAGAAGCTGGAGGATCGCATCCTGGAGTTGGAGGGACTCTCACCCGAGTACTTTCAGTCCACAGTAAGTCTCTTGTGGCTTTGATTTGGGTGTGGAAAAATACAGAATTTAAAAATGGAAATAGAGTAGGGGCCCTGTTTCATGAGGGTTTCTCTCTTTCCACTCTGGTTTTGCAAAATGTGTCCTCCCAGCCAGGACTGTACATCTTGTATTTTGGATTGCGGGAGATCTTTCTAAAACTTGCAATCCAGAATTTGATTGACCATCTGAATGTTGGTTATTAGGGATGCCCCCCGAAACCAAAAGAACCGATAAGAGTAGTAGTATCAATCAAATCCTAACGATACCCATCCCTATTGGTTATATGCGCACACATTCTTTGGATTCTATCAAAAGGTTTGACTTGCTGGAAAGCAACCTCTCATAATGCAGTATACTCCCGTGTTTACAAATATTGCAAATGCAACAAAACCTATTAAAGTCTTGAAATATGTGTGAACTTGGTATATAGCCTTCACATACTGACATTCCTTATATCAAAAACTCAGACTATAATTTCAGAGTGGGGGAAGAAAAATGCCTTGAGGTAAACAAAGCCAATAGTTGAGTGACAGTGTTTCAACAGGGGCTTTGTACTGTGTTGGTGAGAAACTCTCAAGAGTAGTTTGAGCCTGTCCGTCTCAGTTGCTCTCTATCAGTTGGAGCTTTTATGTGCATGATGCCTAAATTAGCACGTAGAATAACGATTATGTGTTGGTAAGATCTGGGCAAATCATTGCAAAATTGAATCTACCATGCTTTTAGAAATTGTGCAGACTCAAAAGATGGTAGTACGTCATGTATTGGGCTTGATATTCAGCCCAAAGACTGCAGGAGAGTAGCACAGACTCTGACTCATTTCCCGTCTTGAGCAGTCTGTCCAGCGTGTGTTTAGTTATCTCAGTAAGTGTGCTTGAGATGCTGCATGTCTCTTCACGCTGGTGTTTCTAAGCACAGCATGCTACTTCTGTGAGTATGCTGCTCTCCAGCTGCTTTTGACTCACTGCATGTTTGTATGAGCAGAGCAAGAGAAGTCGAGTGTGTTTTGAATATACTTTTTGTTGTTGTTGTTGCAATTTCTGAAAATAGTTTGCTGTAGAGCTGTACACAGTTGGCCCACGATCTCAGGAACAACATTTTAACATGAAATAGCTGCTGTTTTAGTACATTTTTCCATTTAGGGGCTTTTATGAAATCCAAAGCCTAAACTGTGTGTATGTCTCAATGTACCTGTGCGTTTTTGTAGAGTTACCTGCACAAGCGACCAAAGGCATCTTCTTCTCAGGTTAGTAGTGTGCTCCATCCAGGTACTGTCATCCATGAGTGCAGGTTAACGCGTGTTTGTGTTTGCCTGTGCAGAGCAGTTGATTGATAGGATTGACAGTGTTTGGTCTCACTTTGTCCTTTAGGCCTGCAGTCTGACGGAGTTGGATGGGAAGATCAGTGCCGTGAAAGCAGCACTGCTGAAGAGGGTGAACAGATTTGAGCCAGGATATGGAACAGAGTGTCCACTCTAACCCCTGTCTCTCTCTCTCTCACACACACACACACACACACACACACACACACACACACACACACACACACACACA
>OMOT01052645.1:0-11354 GCA_900312575.1 Acanthochaenus luetkenii
TCTCTTAGTGCATGGGGATGGAGCTGGCTCTCCAAGGTTGGCAAGCTAGGGGAGAATAAGAAATACTATATGAGCAAACAAGCTATATATACAAATATTCACCATAGATTTTCTCATTTAGCTTCAACTGAACGTTAATTTAACTTGGGGAGACTAGTTAAATGTGTAACATGTATGCATGTATACATGGGGTGGCAGTAGCTTAGCGGTTAGAGAAGGTTGGAAGGTAGAGAAGGTTGTGACATTGGTTCGAATCCCAGGACCAGCTGGGAAAATGTAGGTGGGGAAAGTGAATGAGTAAACTCTATCCTCCCGCAGCTACTGTCAAGGAGCTGTTGAGCAAGGCCTTTAACCCCCAAATGTTTCAGTGGAGCTGCAGAGTGTGCAGTTCCCAGGTGTGAATGTGTGGAACTGTATAGATGTGTAGCATTTATACATATTTATCCATTTTTGGGGGGCCCATTCTTATTACCAATTTTGTAACAGTGTGGTCAGCTGATGTGAGTTTTAACCAGACTTTCTACTGACAACAGCACATTATGTAAACATTTCAATATAACAGTGTTATATATAGTGTTTAACAGTGTTCTTATGGCTACATGACATTGCTGTCCTAACCATGTGTAAATAAATCAGTTTTTATGACAAACATAGGCCCTTATTTACCTCTTTAACACCAGTACTGCATGAAAAAGCTTTTCACTGAGGCAACATAGGCTATAGGCTTCTGTTCAATACATTTAACAGTTCCGAATCATATATTAGAATATTTATACGTCATACATTTGATTATTTTGTGATCATGCAGTGGAAACAGTACACTGAATCCCTAGTATAAAGTGAACAATTCATGAAATGCTATTTATGCATCACTACATAGCCCATTTCATACTTGGTCTGTTTCGATAGCTGTTCAGATTGAAAGACTGAAGTCTGAATAAATTAGGTTGTACAGTACTTGTGTGACAATTCATTTGGCTGTGGTTGGCTGCCGTTTTGGTTCTTGTAGTAATATGCCAAGGCTTCTGCCTCGGAGTCAAGCTGAGGATCAGGCAATTCAAAAACATCCAAGTCCTCTTCATCAGAACTCTGGAGAAGGAAGTCCTGAAGCTCTGGTCTATCCTGCCACTCAATGTCTGCCTCAGCTAAAAGAAAAGTTATCATATACAGTCATGAGTTTAACATTTATAATAAAACAGATGAAGGACCTTGACAAAGCGGTTATACATACTGGTCATTATAACATTATATTAGAAACAAACCTCCTGACAGTATCCCTCTCACTCTGGTTTCCTGGCAGTCTTCTGTGGCATGGCTCCCTTCATCTGTTGTAAACAATCAAAGCAGACAACAATGAAATAGAAGTCTTCCTGCAATGTTTGGTGTGCTGGTAACTAGATAAAACAATAACGTACGCAGATTAATGCTGGCTGGCCGATGTTCTGTCTGATGGCCAATCCTGGCATCACTAGACACGCCCACGGTTAAAACGCCATTGTCACTCGGAGAGGCTCCCAGCAGAACCTCCCTTTCCTCCTCCTTCACTGGGTAGAAGACGCACTGGTTGGTGTTAAAGTTAGGGGCCATGCTAGAGGCACTTGTCGTCTCCTCTGTCTCCATCGCTGAAAACAAAAAGCCCGAAAAATTATGAAAACACAAAGCCCTAAGAAGACTGTTTTTCTTCCCACCTCGCTAGTCACCATAGTGCACAGAATCTAGAACAAATTGACCAGTACATTGGTATTAATTTGATCATCACCCGCCTGCTAGAAAATCCTACAGACGATCAACTACTCAAAAGACAGTAACATGCGAACGAGGAATTAAGTTACACAAATCCGACACGTTCAGTGGCTTAAATGTACCCCAATACTTACGTGGACCCGACATGCTTTCGATGTTGATTTGCTCCACATTCCATCGGATGCGTCTACTGCCCTGTGTGGCCTGAGCATCATTCAGAACGAGGCTGTTCTCCTGCTTCACTAGAACAGTCCTTACGTCACGCTGGTGCTGTGGCTGCAGGCCCGCTCTCCGTCTACTTTGACACGTGTGTGCAACCAGTGGTGGATCCGAGATATTCTCTTCCACCTTGATCTCCTGGCCCCTCAGGACTTCCCTGAACACCACGTCATTCTCAGCAATGCTGTCCAACTCCTGGAATGAAAACAATAGCATTTAAAATGATTACATTGCTCAGTATTCATGTACAACATTCGTTAGTACAATGATTAGCCGACTTAAAGCGTCATTCGAGCTTGGTAGAGGTTTGGGTAGTTACCTTGCCATTATGCAACTCCAAATATTGGCGAGATACTGTATCTCCAATAGTTGCTCCAGTCTCTCTCGGTCTAGAAGTGAGGAACCTCTCAAGTATGATGCCTGGAGACTGGCCAGTCTCTCTGACCTGTTCCTCTCGTGCCTCCAGTCCCAGCACAGATGTGGCACAAGCAGCACCTTTGTTGGGCTCAAATCTGGGGCTCACCCCCTGCTGTGAACTCTGGGGTGCTGACTGAGCATGGTGAAGTGTGCTGGTCTCACCTGCATTCATTTCAGAATCAGAGGTGAGCGAATGCTTTTCGTAGACTACCTGACATTCATCCGGTTCTTTCTCCGGTTCCGTTCCTCTGACATTATCTCCAACTGAATTTCTCCTTGACATCACACCCCTTTTTAGACATCCTGTTCCTCGTCTCCTACCCCATGTCACGCTCCTCCTTACCACTCCTCTCAACCCCTCCTTTCTCTGCACGAACAGTTCCTCCTCCTCTTCTTTGATCTCTGGCTGATGTGTGGAGCATGAAACAGTCTGCGACATTAGGCTGATTTCGGTTGTCATTTCATTATCGATTTGACCAGGTGTGAGTGTGTCAGAGCTGCCACTTTCAAGATTACAGGGTCCAAAATGTTCATTCCGGGAACCGCTGTCTTGAGCCAAGGTGGGATCATTCCTCTCATTCTGCTCCCCAACAGTGACTAAATCTACATCAAGAAGTAAACCATCCTTAATGTCTTCATCGGTGGTACCATGGACTTCAGATTCTGAACTGGGAAGCAAGGGATTATTGGGGATATCTTGTCTACTGGCCTGACACGTTGGCCTGCCCTCATCCGATACCAAAGCCCCTCCTGCCTCATAACCCTTTGTCTGGGTAGAGCCATTTAAAGGGGTACTAGATGTGAAACTTGGAGGGGCATCACTTTTTGACTCAAGAATTTTCATTTGATTAGCCTTTGAGGTATACGGCGAGAGAACTTCTGCCGGGGTAAGACATTGACTTGAGTGCCCTGGAAGCTCTTTAGTAACACCCATACATAATGCAATGTCTGCTATAGCTGTATTTCCACTCTTATCTTCATATCCACTTGCTTCAACATCTGAAGCGGTAACGGGTAAAGAGGGAGAGGGATTCAAAGCTGGGAAAGAAACACTCTGCTCTCTGTCTTCCAATGCCATTTCTCCCATCTCGGCCTCGGTGTCCCAATCGGTAGCAGCATTCATCACCCCGATGACCTCATTATGCCGTTTTGGAGGCTGGCATAGATCCAACCTGGAAACCCCTTCAAAGATGTTTCCGTTGGTGTAAGTGAGACCGGGACTCTCCACGATGTGCACTGTCGCCTTGTGTTCCTGAAGGGAGGCGACCTCACTAAATCTCTCTCCACAGCCCTTACACTCTAAAGCACGTCTGGAATGGGAGGAGGTTATCACTCCCTCCGTCTCCACCTTCGAGGAGGCTTTACGTTTTCTGGTGGTCTTTGGCTTGGTGGGCAGTGTTTCAGGCGGTAGAGGGGACACTTGTAGAGAGGACAACAATGAAAGAGCCTTCTGGTTCTTTTTGGGTCTCCCTCCTTTCTTCTTACCTCCAGTTGGGAGTTTGGCAGACTCATTTGTTGCATCCTTTCTCTGTTTGAGTGCGATGTCTTTACTCCATTGAGAGGTTGTTTGGAACTCGTGGGGTGGAGCCTCCCGTTTCTGGCCTGACGCCTTTGAAGGATCTAATTTGTAAACTTTCAACTGGGGTTGTTTGTGACCCTTCAGTAGAAGTAGACAGTCGTGCGTTATTTGCGGGCCAGGCATGTTTGCAGATGCTGTGCTCGTTTCTGTATTCATCTTTTGCTCCTTTGTCAGTTTTTTCTTTCTCTCCTTACTCGTCAACTTTCCATCATTTGTTTTCTTGGGCCGGCTGCTTTTTTTTGTTTTTTTGTTTTTAAATAATGGCGAGGCTACGATCTCTTGCTCACTCATAAGCTCCACACCCTCACTGACCACATCTTTTCGCTTTTTCATTTTATTTTTTCTTGTATCCTCTTTAACGTGTTGCACATCTGGATCATGGGTTGAGGAAGTTGATTGTAATTCTGCTGTGGATACAGCGAACTCTTCTTTCTTGCCTTTTTTTGCTTTTCTTCCCTTCTTTTGTGATGGCACTTTTTTCTCCGACAGATTTGTGGTCGATGTTTTACCCTTTATCGGTTCCTCTTGGGTCGGCTGATGTGGCTGTGGCGGCTTCTTCAGTTTTTTGTTTTTCTTCTCTTTGTTTTGTGGACCAAATGTAACAACAAGGCGAGACTTTTTTGTTCTTTGGCGTTTGGCAGGTTTCGCATACATTTGTAAATCATCGTTTTGCGTGATCCCTGCCAGTTCTTGTATATTTCCTTGAAAAATAAAAGCCTGGGCTGGCTTTCTTTTCCGTACTTTCACCAGTTCTTGAGCCGTCATTACATTTATGTGCGAGATCTGTTGCACCTGCTCGGTCTCCAATTGTGACAGGACGTCTTCTTTAGCAGACACGTCCTCTACTCTGGACAACTTCTCTTGACTCTCTCCGCTGTCTACCAGCAATTTCTCAGATGGTTCTTGTTCAGTCTTCTCATGCGGCTCTTCTACTGTGGCTCCATCCATCACAGAATGGCCCTGATCCTGCTTTACTGTTTGCATCTGTGAATCAGCATCTCCTTTGGGATTAGTTTGGGATTCACGTGGAGTTTGTGTAAATGCATCCGTTGGGACAAAAGGGCAAGCAGGAGGGTCCTGCTGATCTGTCTGTAAAGGTGTCAGTTCCAACTCAACTGTAGGCATGAAAGGTGGAACAGATAGGCTGGTCTCCTGCTGACCTATTACAGTTTCATCAGTAGTCTTCTCCAGTTCAGTGGTTGGTACTAGTATGGAGGATGGCATTTCACTTTGCGGTACAGATTGGGATTGTTCTAACTCCACAGTTGGCATCAAGGCACAGGTGAGTTCTAATATGACCGTTTGCTCAAGGTTTTGTTTGAGGTCAACTACCTCACTCTGACAAACCATTTGATCAATTGGATCGGATTGAATTGTAGCAGTCTCATGCTGTTGGATAATCTGGTGCATCATCTCTCCCTCGTGTCTTTCGGTTTGCCCAAGTTCCACAAGTGTTATCCCCATATTTTCAGGTGTTGCTATATGTGAACCTAATTCTGAAAAAGAAGGGTTTACCAACTGTCCATCTGGTGTAATGGGTTCCAGTATAATTGTCTGCTCCATTGACCCACAAGGGTTATTTGAATGTTCCAGCTCTACTGTCTTAGCCTCGGTCTGTTTTAGCTCTATAAGATCCAGCTGCGGCAGAGTGAGATTTAGATTAACTGGTCCTCCCAGTTCTGATCTCTGTTGCAGTTCCAGTGGTAGGGCATGAGGTGGCACCTGCCCCAATATAACAACCTGGTTCACTTTCTGCACATTTCCCAAAGATTCAATAAGCCTGCGAATCTGCTCTGTGTCAATGTTAGCGTCAACTTGTTGAAGAGGTCCAATGGGCTCCATTTGTAGTAGTGTTGATTGGCAGATAGATATTGGGGTTATAATGGGTGTACCTTGTTTCACCTGCTGCCCAGCTGGGAGGTCTTTACTGGTTGCTGCTGGCAATAAATTGTGCTTTTTTTTCATGTGATATAGTCGTGTCTTGGTGGTCTTGAAGGTGGCCTTGCATACAGAACAGGGATATTTTATCGTAGAGGTACCTATGAAAGAAAAAAAGGAGGAAAGTTAGAACACATTGCACTATAACATAAGAAGTACAACACAGTATTATCAACATATTTCAACATGGAAGACATCATAGTTTGGTTTGTGAAACAATATCATTTTATCAGACAGTAAAACTATCTCACCACTTTAATATATAACATAAAAACATACTTCTGTGACATTATTACTATACAAATATGTCTGACCAATTTGTCCTACCATTGTTTTTCTTCAGCTGTGCTTTAGCAGTGGCAGAGGTGTCCCCATCTCCTTCAGCTCCCTCTGGTAAGTGTGATTCCATATGATTCTGGAGAGTCTTGGACATGCTGAACCTCTTTCCACACTCCTTGCACACATACGGCCTCTCTCCAGTGTGCGTGCGGCGGTGGTACTTAAGCAAGGTTAGTGTTTTGCAAGGTTTGCCACAGTCCGAGCAGGCGTAACCGCCCAGGCCAAAATGAATTTTTTTATGAAGGGTGAGCTCTGATGACTTGTTGAAGGCCTGACCACAGATTGGACATTTGAAGGGTTTCTTCTCTATATGGGCTTTCTGGTGGACCATGAGCTCGATGGAGTTTGTGAAGTGGCGGTCGCAAACATAGCAGGCAAAAAGGGCGTTCCTCAGTATACATTGTTCATATTCTGCCGGGTGGCTCAACTTCAAATGACGCTCCTTGCTCTTGTGATCGCTGAAGATTATGTGGCACTCAATACACTGCAGGGAGAGCTGAGATGCTAGAGGACAACAGGGCAGGTGGGGAGGAAAGTGTGCATATATGTTAATAATCAAAAGGAGGCATTACAGAGGAGTATAATAAAATAAGTATGCACAGAAAGTATAAAGCTTGAAGCATACGAAGAAAAACAATATGTGGTTGTAGGCTTGCATAAAGTAATTATCGTTCTATCCAACTGGGGCAGCAGTAGCCTGGAGGTTAAAGAAGCCAGCTTGAGACTCAGAACGTCCCCCTTCCTACTGATAAGACAAGTGGTGAGACATGTGCTAATATTGCTCTTCACCCATTGCTACTGCTCATGTGCACTGCTCCGGTAGAGTGGGTCAGTGGTCAACAGTACAAGGCCCTTTTATAAAGGGGTTGTGGGTGACCCCCTCCTCTTCCACATTCCCCCTAGGCCATTGCTGCAAAAGATAAAAGTCGCTCAACCCTAGCCTGGTTCAATAAAGGACAACAGCAAATGTAGAACTACCCACAGAGAAGCTAAAACACTCACACGTGAGAGGCATAACCAGTGGCTTGGACATGTCCATCTTCAGAGGATCCGACCTGTTCTTCTTGCAAGGGATACATTTATCCACTTTCCTAGCCTCTTGCACGTCACAAGCAGGACTCCGCTTTGCATCAGGTCCCAGTGCTGCAGGGGCACTAGGCTTTGAGGTAGTGTCCACTGGCAGCCCTCCAGTATCATACGAGGGGTCACTCGTTGCCCGAACCGCAGGATCATTCCCCACTGCGTGTGTGACTGACGCACTTCCTGGTGTTTGTGCCGCCTCACCTCCCAACGGCTGCACGCCCGTCTCATTTGGTGCGATTGCCGTTTCATTCTCACGAGGCACAACTGACTTATTATCCGCTACTTGTGCTTCCGTTTCACTCTCCGTCGGTTGAGCCCTGGCCTTACTCTCCAACGGTTGCTCCGAGACTTCTGCAGCCACTGGTTTTCGCCCACTCTTCATGGTCTGGGTCAGCTTCTGCATGGTCTCCTACCCCTTGGTTCTTCACATGAACTTGAGCATACTGTAGGTCTCTTGTGAAATCACGACCCTGCACAACATGTATCACACACACACACAGAAACATTTATACATCCATCACATGGGCAAATCAACCATTTAGTTTGCATCATTCCATAAATCCTACACGTTTTCTAGGAGTGGCGTCTTTCGTACACGTCGTTTTCTTAACGGGAGTAAATGGTGTATTTTGTGATGCATAGCCTACATGACGACAGCTGGGAGACCACAGAGTGAACGGGCTTAAACACGTTTGCATCACAATAGACCGATGGGTAGGGAGGGCAGCCGTTGGCCGCAGTAACCTAGTTTCACGGGCTGATGTGCCTTGAGTGGCAGACTGGGGTAGATTTCAACATGCTGACAATTGTCTTAAACGATCTGTACACAAGAAGTATCATAGATGTTAGACTACATGCCTGATCATAACTGATCTGAGGCGTATTCAGTCTGCAAATGATCCGATCTGCTGCAGAGCCACAATAGCTCTGAAGTGTTCACTCGTTTACGGCGTCCATCCGTTTACACGCGCGCACACGCACGCACGCACACACAGTTGCATCAATACAGCGATATGTAAATATAAGGTTACCTAGTATGACTCGTCCGCCCAAACATCGCCGATTCGTTTCGCACAAAGCCAACATTGACCTGCAGCGGCCATCATGACGTCACGGTCCAACGATGAGCGCTGCAGAGTCTTGGAACTTGTAGTTTTTCTAGGGACATTTTGCGTTAGTTCATTCATGAGATGGGGTTCAACTTTAAATTGTTGTAGCAACGGAATCTAAGCTAAAAATTTAATAAAGAAAAAAATCCAAAGCAGGGAGTAGGATGTAGATAGCAATACAATGAATAAACAATACCTACAAATAAATGAAGGTAGAGAGGATAATCAGCATCCTAGACGCAAATTGTTCAGGATGTCTGCAAGTACGCAGCTATATACAGTCCAGTTCAAGGGCATGTGTGCAGGGTGTGCAAAAACAAAGGTTCAAATGTGCATCATTAACTATCAACACTGACACAGAGATGGGGGGTAACGTATAAACAGAATGTGACCGTATAAAAAAAATACTTGTGCAAGCAAGGCATCCTGTGCAAATGTACATAATATTGTAGAGCATGTATACACAAATATACAGAAACGTATACATATTGTGTACCGGTGTATACATAATGTGCCTGACATTCAAACCCAACAAACGTTTTTCTTTCTAAGAGATACAGTATACGCATGTGAATTTCAAAAACTGAGTACAAATACATTATGGAAAGTCATAGTCTATTGGCCAATTACTATATCAGTAGTCATTAGTTATTCTTAATGTGTCACAAAATGGACATGGGGGAACTGCTTACAATGCAATCAAAACAGACACATCAGATAACAAATCACTCCTTCATAGTGAAATCACAGCAAACGTATATTCTAAAAGCAGTCCACAACCTTTTCTTATGAAGGATGTTCACCAAATTGTCATACTCATGTCATCCATTTTTAACAGCTTATCTTGCATGCTCAGGTGTGGAATACTTGTATATCTACTAGGTCAGTGGTTCCATACCATTTTTCTTCTTCAAATCTTTCTCATTTTACCTTTATTTCATACTCAGACAACAAGCTGAGGGAGAGGACTTGGGAAAACACGACACAATCAATCAATCCAACCAAACAATCAAAATGTGACCCTATCAAACAACATCGTAAAGAGCTGCGACTACTTCTTCTCACCGAAATTCATAAAACCTTCCATTGTCCTCATGGCAGACCTATTATCTCTAGGATTGGTTGCCTTGTAGAAATAATATCTCGTTTTTTAGATCGTCGTATTAAAGATTTTGTGCTAAATTGAAGTTTTACATTAAAGAACTCCCACCTCTTGACCAAGATATTGTCATGTGTACTCTAGATGTTGAAGCTTTGTATACAAATATTGACCACCAGCAGGGCCTTGACACCTTAGAGTACTACCTAATCAGCAGAACCACACATACATCTTCAACTTCTGTCCTTGTCAATTTGTCTTCAAACTTTTTTTGATGATGATGTTCCTTATCTTTAGATTTCAGGCACAACAATGGGCATGAAGACGACACACAGTTGCATTGTTGCTGGTAAATTAGAGGAACATGTGTTGTATCAGTCACAAGAAAATCCTTTCCTTAAATTATTTCATGGAAAAGGGATATTGATGATGTTTTTATGATACAGAAAGGTCCAGTTACTGCCCTTTTGGAAATCTTAACTACAATTTGAATGCATTTAACTTCCATGACATCAGTGTTACTAAAAAAACTAACAGGCCTCTCTTATTCATTATATAATATGTTCATGATATAGAAAGAAACACACGTTTACATACATAAGTCTCCTTAAATAAAAGCCTCCCAAAAACTATAAATGTAACATTGTTTATTTTATTTTTGTTAGTTTTACAAGTAGACAGACAAGTGTTTTATTATTTTCAAGTCGTGTTTATATTTTTCTTTCAGTTTAGGACTATTGTTTCACACCTAGTTTTCATTTTAGCTTACATAAGGTTGGATAACAACCAATATTCACCAATATAACCAATTCAATAACCTATTTGTTTTACATCACACAATACTTGTTCAAGCTTACTTTGTTGTAGATCCTCACTATGCGTCTTACAAAGATTATTTATATATAAACACCTGAAAAATACACATCAATATAAGTCTAAAGAAATTTAGCATAACAGTCCAGATTGGTATGCAAGTCTTGTAAAAGTGTCTACTAAATGCCATAATGTAATGTAATAGGAATTATTACAGCAGTTGCACAAATACAGTAATTGTCAAGCCTCTCTCTTTTACTGTCCCAACAATGAATCTTTAACTATTTAACTGGGGGGGGATGACGACGACGACAAGAAGTGAGAAACTGACCCAGCAAGTTTTGTATCAATGACAGATATTATTACGGGCAAGGAAGGCACCAGTATTAGAAAATACCAAATACTTCATGGCTTTATGTGAGCCTTAAATACTCGTCCCTCACTGCCATCTTGCAGCATAGGCAGCTCCCCACTGGCATGTTTCATATAGTGCAAGTGTAACTTGGCCTCTTCATCAAAGCCCATATCACATTCAAAACACTCCCATTCCCAATACTCATTGTGCTCTCTATACACGTTTGTTGCTTGAGGCTCATTCTCATTCTGCCTTCTCTGTGATTCTTCATTCTCTGATTTAGCGACATCAAGTGAATCAGATCCAAACAAGCCAGATGGTTCTGAGAGCTTGAAGTGAAACTCTCCAGGCAGAGGCTCTTCACAATCAGACTCTTCAGAGTTGACATCCCCCAGCTCAAAATCCCTACGCTCCCTTGGATTTTCACTGATCTCCATTTTCACCTCATTTTCAACACCAGTTAAAATCAGCCTTTTCATTTCAGTCACTTTTTTCCGTCCAGCATATGCAGACTTGATCCCCAGAGGTGTCTTGCTGGACCCAACATAAACTCCAACATGCTTTTTTTTATGTGTGATTAGATTGCCATGCTGGGAAAAGTTCTTCTTGCACAGTGTGCACTGGAAAGGCTTTGCTCCAGTGTGGGTGTTGTAGTGGTAG
>OMOT01052649.1:0-14129 GCA_900312575.1 Acanthochaenus luetkenii
ATATAATAATAATAGCAACGTTAATAATTAATATTAATGAATAATACATGTACAGAAAACATACTATATTGTGATATATATCGTCGTTGGGATATGAAATGAGATTTTGTCCATATCGCGCAGCCCTAGCCCAACCCACCACCACATAATAATAATAATGTATCCTTTATTGTCACACATGCACAGAGCACCGCACACACTTAGTGAAATTATTCTCTGCATTTAACCCATCACGGATCCCCCCGGATACACACAAGTAATTGCACAACACACACATGCTAGGGGGGCAGAGGGCTGCCATTACGGTGCCCGGGGAGCAATTTTGGGGTTAGGTGTCTTGCTCAAGGACACTACGACAGATTTATCCCCGGGAGGAGCTGGACTCGAACCGCCGACCTTGCGGTTGCGGGGCGGGAACTCTACCTCCTGAGCTACTGCCGCCCCATGTGAGTTACCCTGATCTTACTAAGTACCACCAAACATCTTCACATCGCACAAGATGAATACAGAACCAGTAGAGACTGCTGATACTGAAGACACCAACCTGGGATACGGTTATGTTATCTTCAGACAAATTTGATTTAATTTGTCCATACATGATCTATAATCAAGGATGGAACTTGTGGATTGTGAGCAAGGGTCTGGCAGTTTTATTTGCCTGTGATCTCCTCACCATCTCTATTAGCCACTGTCCAAATTCAGGCTCTATGGGCTATGGAATAATATTATACATTGCTTAACTAAAACATCACGGATGACAGCGCTGACACAATGTGATGCAACACCTATCCATCAGTGTGGAGAGCTGATCCGCATTATTACATCTTTCTCTCTCCATCACCTAGTCCAGTAGTAGAAGTAGTAGTAGTAGTAGTCCAGAAAACACTGATATAATTCATGGGGTTTGCAAAGCCAAACAGTGCTGGATCAAACCACCCACGGTCTGCCAGCAACCTGACTGCATTCCGCCCCAACCTCAGCCCTCTTGAACAGCTTGTCCTGCCAGAGCACACCTAGCACTTGTGTAACACCACACATCAATGTGTGTGTGTGCGTGTGCATCAGGTAAGAGGAGGGGTAAAAAGAAGATATATGAGCCGCAGGCTACAGTTTCCCGTACAGCCCAGTAACATAGTGCATCTTAAGAAGTAAGCACTACCTTGTTTTGTTATGTAAAGGTGGATTAATTTATTTCCAAGCAAATAAATGGCAGGCCCACCAGTGTCACCGCACTGCATTAGAAGTGAGTAATGAGAAGTAACAGATAAAAGAGAGGAGCAGGGGATGAACGAGGCTCCAGCTCGGGTTTTAATAAAGCCCTTATGGCCTTTTGTTTACTGTGGGAGACTGAGTATGTGTCTGTCTGGTTAAAGTACATCACTTTAATTTACTGCATCCAAATGAAAACAATTGAATAGCCTGCAACAGTGCACTTTAGTATCATACTGCAAAACATATTTTCTTATATCACCGACCACGTGTTGCAATTCCCACTCCTTTGTTGCCCCACCATAATACCCACACACACAAACACACACACACACACACGTTTGTCCTAGTGGTGCCCACTGCCCACACCCATAGAGCAACCCCCCAACACACACAGTAGACAACACAAAATCAAAGCCAGCCTGAATCAACAACAGCTTGACTAATGCTTCATATTAGGACAATGGCTAATAATGTTTGGCACAAGTTGAGTGCAAACCATATTGTTTGGGCCAACTTTCTGTACAAGCCTAAAAGGTTTCACTGCACTTCAGTCCTCAGACCGTTTGTTGTTAAGACTGCGGGCGACATCCAGCCACACTGTGTTTCATTACACGGGCCAACTTTAATCCTTACCATCACTCCACTCCCACAGAAAAGGCTGTTTTAGGGTCCTGTCCTGACAAGCAAGTCATCTCTGATTTGGCAACTGGACGAGATTCCCCTCCGCAGCAAGTTATGTTAGCAGTAACTCCACTCCCCACCAGTCACAAGGAATTGGAGGAGTGAGCTCAGCCGTCTCACAGTAGCTGCAAGTCGACGTCCTGAATCTCCCACCCTCTTCTCTCTCTCTCTCCCTCACACACACACACACACACGCAAACATGGGCATGCACACACAGAGAAACAGAAACACTCAAAACGCATCCCAATAAACAAACCCACACACGCAAATGATTGGTTAGACAGTGTACAGTCATGCACGGTCTTGTTCAAATAGTGCGATTGTTGTGAATTCATTCACTCACACACCCAAACCCAGACAGACTTTGGTCGGACCAACTCATGCAGTCTACCACGTCAAACTAATCAAAGATGACCCAAAAGTCAGACACAAGTACACATCATCAGTGGTTCATAGTCTGTGACTGATAAAATATGTTTTTCACTGTCAAATACACAAACGCACTGACCTTTGAAATGTACACAAATCAACGCAGTCATGCACAGGCACATACAAATGTACAAGCGTAGACAGCACACAAACACAGGTGCACCATACCAGTTTGAATACCGATAAAACAATAACTTTATCGATACCTTTCTCTGTTGAATGAAAGCCCATTTCACCATGCGATTGTGTAAATTACTTTCTGCGTAACACCTGTACATATCATGTGCTTTTCTGAACGGAATGAGACCGTACTAAATTTTCTTAATAGAATTGATCTTGGAACATTTTGATTCGTTTCGAAGGCTTAAAAAGCAGATGAACAATCGGTGCGGTACTGATGTTTTTCAAAGCTAAAAGTCTACATCCACAGGTTCCTTCCTCATCTTCTCAACCCACCGATCAGACATTGGCAGGAAGTCACTCCCTCTAGCCACTCGCCATCCTGCATCCAGCTGTGCTGCCACGACACTGATGAATTCTTAACAGCAGCTAAAAATACAGTATCAGCTCACAGTTTTACCGCATTAAGCATGATGGATCGGCACAGAAAAAGATTGATGAGCTAAATGCCTGCAGAGGGAGCGTGCTTTCCATCAAGCTGAGCTGACCAAGACCCAACGATGTTACTATTTCACTACCTTTTTCGAGCTAATTTTTAGGGTCCTCTTGGGAGTACAGCACGCGACCCCATAGGGCCCCCCCCTGTGTGTACTGGAGAGAGAGCCTGGTTTCCTGTGGCCCGGTAGGTGGGATTGTAAACAGCGGTCAGTAAGGCTGCAAGAGATCAAAGGGGGAGCCTGGTCAGGGTCAGATTTATTTTCAATAAATAAACCGTGCGTCGGTTGAGGAGTGGCAGGGGAGAGAGAGCCGCCGCTGCTCGCTTTCTTTCTTCTGCCGCCATCTGTCCTCTGGCTGGGCGAGGAGGAGGAGTGCCAGGGCCTGGCTTTTTACTGCAGACCTTATGCAACAACACTGCCTGCCTGCCTGTTTCCCATTAACTCACCAACTCTCCCTCATTCTGGTACAGTACAGGTCTCACTCCTCAGACACATATGGATTCGCTCAAACGGAGGCACTTGTTGTGTTTCATCCTCCCGGGAGAAACCAAAGTGTGTGTGTGTGTGTTACCCAAACACATGTTGAGTATGTTCATAAAAAGGACCCGCACTGTTAAATTCTGCTGAATAGCATTCATTCATGAACATGGATCAAATGCAGACATTTAGCGGGACGATTAACAGGGGATTATGTCATCACATGCAAAGCCAATGGCTGCAGGTGATAACAAAGCAGATTCAAACTAGGAAAGCAAGTGTATGCAATGATCCCGGGAAGGCTAAATAATTACCCTGATGCTTATGTCCAAGCGCTGAAATGTAATTCAAAACTACACACCAACAAAGCTTACGCAGTTCAATTAAAGACTCCCGGTCATGACTCATTTGCTCATGAGGATTTGAATAAGATGTCAGGCAAACTGTGGAACTGCATGTAGCATTTCATAATACCACCCTCCTCTGCTCAGTGACACACACTGTAGGAAGAGGACTGGTTTTTCCCAGATTACACACCACAGACATTTAGGAGAAATGGGGCCCCATTTCTATCAGTAACAGATAGTGTCACTTTCATATTCATACTGCAGTGGAATCTACAGTATGAAAGGGGAACTGAAAACCTGAGCCCAGTCAGGGGGGGGACATTTCCTCTTCTATCTAATATTGAACACTGCTAATGACCGGAGTCCAAAACTCCTGGCACTGGCCAAAGGTCCGCTGAACACCTAGGGCACACTCGCAGGAAATAACTCCTTTTTGCCCTAGTAAGCTATGCATTCCATGTAAAAGTATGTTTCAATATGCAGCAAGGGAGAAGCTTTGCCCACTCACTGAACAGAACATGCATATGGTGAGAGATGTATTACCTCCTCATCTTACAGGACTCAGTCCAATACTGCACAGATGGTACCAGGTTCCTTTCATTTCAATCAATTCAAAAATATAAATTGAAACTACAATTCGCTAATTGGTGATAGGGCATTAGTCATGCCACTGTCATGCTGTTGTCACTGAGGAAAACAACATACTGAATCTGCTGCTTAAGTAGAGAAACACCACTAAATCCTCTTAGGAGCTGAAGGACTAAGATGGCCTTGCCTGAAAGCGAGCCAACACTCGTTAAATGAGTGGTGACATTTTCAAGCAACAGTTCAGGCTAATCGATATGACCACAAGAGAAAAGCACCACTCACCAGCAGCTGGTCTCTCTCTCTCTCTCTCTCTCTCTCTCTACAAAGTCAAGTGTACTGAATGCTGTCTCGGACTATGTTGGCTGGACTGTGACGCAACCAGCCTTCCTATCCATAGCTTCGGGGTAGGAGAAGGAGAAGGAGAGAAAGACAGGAGGGCGGCGTACGAGACCAAAAAAGGAGGAAGTGAGAGGGGGGAAAAAAGAGCTGGGCACTCCATTTCAAATAAGAACTTCCACCGACTGCTGATTTGGACACAAGCTGCTCCAAATGTGAAATTGATTATTTGGAAGCAACTTTCAATTCTGTATAAAGCATATGGAAAGGAGAGAGCCCGGGCGGGTGCCAAGGGGGAACTTGGGTTGTTGATATAAGAAGCAGATGTGAAATAGGCAGACACTGGAGGAAAAACTGACTTAAAGACTGCCGGGCTGCACCGATGCGTGTGTGTGCCATCTTCATAACTGGAAGCCAGCAAAAAGCTCAGACAGAGAGACAGAGAGAGAGAGAAAGCGAGAGAGAGACAGAGGGGTTTTGGTGCCAAACCAGAGAGATAACAAAAACACAACTTGTCCAACGTATCAGTCCGTGTAAAACAATCTGCCCTAACTTACTGTTGGATGTTCAGCTCTGTAATAGGCTATGCTCGCTCTCCCCATCCTTTCGTTTTACAGTGAATGAATGACAATCACAAGACCACATACTTGTAATGTAGAATTTTTTTAGGATAGAAATCCAGCAATACTAGTGAAGAACACGAAACAAAAACACACTCAAGGCCAAGACAACATAGATTCAGGTTTGATTTCACGGTTCCCATTACTATATCATAAAGTACCTTCACACACTCAGTATCAAGGAGAAAGCTTGTTCTCTACAGTACTCACTTACCATAGACAAACGCCTTTTTCCAGGAAAGGCAAGCCCTCCGAGTTTCAGTGGAGAATTGATTAATAGTTCCAAGGTCCACTAGATGGCAGGTGGTGAAGGTTGAAATCCCAACCTGAGCAGAGCTGTAGTCGCTCAGCGGAGTGCGTATGGAAGTGGTTTGAGGTTCCTAAAACTTCTTACGGATACAACACCAGCTGTTAATCTGATAGACGCCGGGATCGAACGAGCAAGAACATGTGAAAGCAGAGAGGCTGACTGTTTACTACAGAAGTCCAATGGGAACACACAGACACACACAGAAAATCGTCAACCCCGCCTACCTGCTCAAACACCCCCGCACAAGCTCACACACATCCTGGCTGACTCATGTCAAATCATATGGAAACGTAGCTTTGTGTCTAGAGAATTACCAATGTTTTCCATCTGCTGGTATAGTTCTTTGAAGTTTTGACTGATCCAGCTGTAAATCTAACTTTACATTTAGTCTTTGCCCCTATTGATTTCTATGCTAAACTCTCCTGCTCTATTTGTCCCTTGGTTCGAACTTTGACCCTGCAGTGACACTAGGTCAGACCAGGCAGTTTAGTTTGTTTCCTTTCAAAAGTGCTGACCGGGGGAAGTTGTAGAAGTATTTTCTATAAAAAGAAACAGGTTCTCATTAACAGGAGGATACAGACGGGGAAGTAAACCTGTTCTGACATAACCTCACACTAACGTTTCAGCTCAACATCACCATACATACATTTATGATAGATACCAGGTAATCATACACTATCTAGCCTATAAATCAGACTGGTTTTCTTCAGGTGTTTTGCTCGCAAAGAGAGTATATAAAAGGTTTTCCACAGTGTGTCTATGTCAGCAACAGCGCAAAGAGAGTGTAGAGCTACATTATTTAAAATTATGTACTTTTTTCACAGCCTTTTGGTAGGGCGCTTGTTCCTGCCACATGCCTTAGCGGGGTCTACTGTGCTGACCACAAACACACGGGACAGCCCACTACTCTGTTCTTTTGTCGTGCAAGTTAAGCCTAGATGAACCATGTTTAAATCCTCCACAATTAGCTAGCTCACAAAAACAATTCAGACCTCCCCCCCTTCCAGGGGGCCACATATTGGGAATGGGAAGGGGTGGGGTGAATCCATCTCTGCCCCGCCACCCCCTGCTGTTAATTAATTAGGGGAGACTATATTTAAAAGAAGGGACAGCAGCGATGCAATTACCCTGAAGGATTAGACTCTAGTGGCACTGCCATTGTTGGAGGCAGAGACGAGGGGGCGACGTTCCCTTGATGCCTGACCTTGGCATTTAACCCTTCAATGACCATAAGCTAAAAATGATCTTGCAATGTTAAGTCTCAAAGGGAGTAGTTAAATGAGGGAACGACAAAGGGCAATGCGAGTGTGAAGATACCAAGGAAGTAAAGGAGAAGGAATAACACAGGATTAAGGCGTAATATTTCACCCATGATGCTGTTGGAAGTTCCACAGTTGCGTAGCTTGGGTTCAGGTACGACTGGTGTTAGGGAGCAACCATTATTTCCACAGCAATAACAACAAGCTTTGAATTTTAGATTTTTCCACGCTTATTATCGCCTCTCTAACTAAGCCACGCAGACTCTTAGAACACTTCATTAAGCAGCAGTTGTTTACACGCTTAAAAAACTCAAAAGCAAACCAACAATTAGTGGGGTTTGCCAGTAGGAGACTCTTCGCATGCGAGGGATTTAGGGTTGTTTTCTCAACCCGTCTCCTCATTGGGGGCCTTCTCTTAAGGCTTTGAACACTGGCTATATTGGTCGGCACAACCAAGGCCATTTCCACTGGAGCGTCAGTCAGGTACCTTCTTCCTGTTATTCCCCTATCTGCCGCGATGCTGCTTCCTGTCAGGGATGCTCCTGGGGGTTTGAGCTGGCGTCACTGGGACCTCCCCTCTAGCATTTTTACTCCCCTGACAAGACATTCTATCGATGGCCACACGTAACTCAACGTCCAACTTGTTTGTTATTCTATACACTAACCCTGATGGACAGGCATCCCGTTTCCCCCCGTATTTCAGTGGTGTAATAATTACGTTGGGTCTGAGTTTTGATGTTGAAATCTAGTGGGAATCTTAACTGAAAATAAAAAAGTGTTTATATGTGCATAATTTATGTATGGGATTTAGTATTAAGCTGTTAGGTAGGCTAGGTATGCCTTATTAAAATGCTTCAGGTAAATAGCATTTCATTGGAATTAACCATTATTTCATTAACATCCATATCACTTCTCCATGAAGGGTAGGTTGGTTACTATTGTCTACCAGACTTGAAATGAGTCACTGAGCCAAGTAAACATAGAGGAAAATTACACCACCCATGTGGATTTTTGCTCAAAATTATCTATTTTTCTGGACCATCACATCCCAAAGGACTGGAAAAGTACAGAGGGACGGAAGACTGCCATTGATTGGCTCACAGCCGATGACTGTAACGCTGCGTGTGCACAAATGGGAGCAGAATGCCTGTTGTAGCCTGCTGGGGAAGCTGGGATCCACACTAAGTCTTAATACACAGGAGAGAAGCAATCCAACAGAGGCCCGATCACCCCATAAACATAGGAAACATGAGTAATGACCAAGCACACTGAATGAGGGGGTGAAGAAAATAGTACCTTTACCAATCATTGTAAAACAAACCTCTACCAAACTTCAATGATGCTTTAAGTGCCCTAAAAACTTAAATGTGCTTTCTCCTTTGTAGCGTATTGAATTTGGTCCTAATCGCAGGTGTCGTTTTTGTTTATTAGCGTTGGGCTGGTTTATGTTCCCATTTCTTATGAATAACAGAACCATAATTAGGCAACAAAAAACTATGTTCATGCAGACCGGTCAATTGTTAAAAAAATATTGGATCATCCAAACAGAGAATCAAAAGCAATGTGTTAAAATGTAAGAAACAGCCAGTCAGTCTGATCCAGACTGCATTTTTACTCCAAATGAAACACTCTAGGGTACACTTAGAAGCGGCCTGAGGCCACTTATCCCAGGCTGTGGTGTGGATCAGGTCCCAGGTCGGATTCAAACCAAGGACATCACGGGTATATGGTGTGCACATTAGCCAACTGGGCCACAAGATGCCCCTGGATTGGAGTTTTTGACTGGCACATGTTCTCACCTCCCCAAACAGACTGAACAACAGCAGTAAACGCTCCATGTTCTGATTCAATCATTCCACAATTAGGCATGTATGAAAATACACAATAAGTAAAGCTGCTTGATAATGGTTGTATTGGGCAGCTCCCATGTGTATGACTGAGCAAATGTAAAACCATATTAAAGGCTAAAAAAGACAGAAACTGTCAATGGTCTATTTCAAGAACGTGATTATTACCAAACTTTTCCTCAGCTACTCTACTGTCCAAATGAGCACAGCATCATCAGAGTACTGCAGACTCCATAGGCTATACCTTGCATTACTTCATACAGTAAACTTTACGAGAACTACACAGTTCTGAGGTCACATGCTTCCACTTTCTTCCCAGAAAACCCATTTGAAGACAACAAAAGTGCAATACAAGCTGTGAGGAATACATGTGGATGGAGATCAAGAAAAAATTATGTACTTTATATTTTGTACTGAGGTAAATCAATGACTACAGCTTACTTTTGGAGATGATGAAAACATCTGCATAGAAAGGAAAAGACAGACACAACTATTGTTCACATTTTGTACAGTAGCCCGCTCGTGCCTGTGTTTTGCTTTCAACCCCATTTGTATGCAGTTTATGAGAATATTGAAAAGCCACAACACTGAGACCATATAGATCCTTTAACAGTTTACTTTAACTTTAAACAACACTTCAGAGCAAAGACAAATTTGGTGGAACTATACGACCCCACCCAAGTGTACAATAGAGCTCATGAAGTTATCAGATTATATACAAGGAGCTAGAGAAGCAGAATAACTTCCTTTGAACATAAAAAGTCAGTTAATCCATAACCCAAATAAAAGCAACAAACAGAAACAGCAGAGCACATGATTTACACACGCACACACATCAACCAAATGGGAAGATATTTACATCTCCCATGACTCATATATAACTATCTTACGTCCATAAATTGCATGGCAGCATTGCCCGCCATCAAGTCCAAGACCTTTTCAAACACGGACTGCATGTTTTCCTCATTAGCCATTGACAAGAAAGTAACAAAAAAAATAAGGAGGATGAGGAGAGGCAGAGGAAATTAAAAGGATGCATACAGCTGTTTTAAACAGTCCTCTAGTCCGTCCGTGCTGAGTGACTGACTGCCATGCGATCAGAGGACAGCGTCTACTTGTCTTTAACTGCATCACACCTAGAACTTGATCTATCTCTTCCTGGCAATGGAGCCTGATCCCTAGTACCCTTCAATCCCGTGACAGACACAGAAAGTGGGCATACAGCCCAATGGTAATGTTTACTTTAAAGACCTTAGCGTGTCAGTGTCAGTTAGATGAGATTTTCAGCCAAGCAGTTCAGGTCAGCTGAGCAGAAAGCAACATTTAGCCAGTATATTCAGTGCCTCTGCATTTCACTAAAATATCCAGAGCATACCAAGTTTTCTATGTTAGCGTAAAAAACATAAAGTGCAGAACTTAAATTAAGAAAAAAAACAAGAACATGAATTTACAACTATAAAAAGCTGTATGATTCAACCCCTCATAATGAGGTGAACTTGGGTAAATGTATTGCACAGAGGTCCGTCTGTGCTGGTGTGACTAATGACACTACTTCCTCTAAAACATCAGCAACGGATTACTCAATATATGAGAGAGAGCGAGAGAGAGCAAGAGAGAGAGCCCAAAGACAAGTCATCAGATTGAACAGTAACTCCCCTCCCATCATCCCCCTCACTTCTGCGCCTCCAGCTGTTTGTGCTGGGAGGGGCCCGTCGCCAAGGCAACCCACACCTTACAAGCCTTGTCTGGCCCTGTCCTGTAAAAACCGAGGGAGGGAGGGAGAGAAATGAGGAAGAGAGGGATGGAAAGAGGGAGCAAGCGATCAGGGATAATTAGCTCTTCTATGTGGGAGCCCAGATCCCGGGAGCAAGCTCAGACTAGCTTTAAGCCCGCACCAACAACACCTAAACTGAAACCCACCAACTCGCACCCCTCTCAGCTCAGAAGTCCCTTTGGATTAAACCCCACCTTCCAACACCTGTAGGCCAATCTCAATCCCACTGAATTACAGAAACCCACAGCAAAGGGTTCAAATTCCCCACCAAGCAGCCTTGGAAAAAGTTGTCGTGCCATCTAAGCCTAACAGTAACCTCTGAGTACTGTTGTGTAATGTGGTGACAACACTTGAGCTTCAGCAGCAGAAGGTGTGTCACCTTCTGGGGCGATTTCAGTGAATTATGGCGAAGGCGAACTCACGCAATCCCAGGCCACTCATGCTGTGACTGAAAGAGACGGAGCCCCTTTGGTAGTTGATATACGGCAGCGGAGACCAAAAGCAGACCTGTCTAGGACCGGTTCAAATGCAGCGGAGGGGAGGCCTGAGAGTGGAGGGAGCATTAGAGACTCTCTCATCTCTCGCTCTCCGTCTGTGTTTGTGTCTGCTCTGTGTCCTGTTGCCAAACCATCGGCGCTTCAAAGGGATTGCTCAGAGACCTTAAAAAAAGGTTTCAGTGAAATTAAAATGTTTAATGCTCTTAGTTTTAAAAGAAAGAAAAAAAGCCCTCTTTGATGCATCTAAATCTGCTTTGTTTTTTGTGTTTTTTTGTTGTAGTTTTTGTTTTGGGGGGGGTTATAAGTCAAAGGATATACAGTATTTACGGTATGTTCCCATTCTACCTGGAAATGTTTGTGCCTCTCAATAGTCAGGCGAATGCAACAATGAGAAATGGGGCTTTAGGACAGGGCTGTTGTGACATTGCCCCCTGCTGTTTAAAGCCTGTCACAGGAGACAAATGTGTACCTCTTGAGCAACAACCACAGCCCACAGTTACAGGAAAACTCCACCCGCGGACACTCTTTCACTGTTGTATAGCCCATTTTCCCTCAACCTGCCTTGTCTACTTTTACTTCAGTTTGTGATTTCCCAGAAGGAGTTTCGACAACCCCAAGAGAAAGGGCGTGAACTTGTTGCACTGTGCTGTAGGTTATACATTTTTGATTTCTCCCTGTATGATTGTTGAACATCGGTGCAAAATGGTGAGTCTAGAAAGAAGCCAAAACCTGACGTTCACCATTGATGTTTTAGACAGATGAAAATGTTTCTACTATCAAATTGTAGCTGTGATGGAAATATCTCAATGTGACATCATGTCATCTGTGTTTGGCCAGTTATCCACCCCGCTTTACGTTCTCTACATGTGGGCTGGAATAACAAACAAACACGGAGCAGCGTGACACGGAACAAAACTCTTTTGAACAAATAACAGTTTTCAGTCGCGCTAATTATTCCACTGATTTACAACCAAAAGAACGTTGTATGCGATGGATCATCAGCTCTTATCACGAGCGTGGCTCTGTTTTTGCTGTCTTTAGTGGACTTATTCCATAGATCAGTGAATTCTTATTACTTTCAATTCTACATCTCTCCCTGCTGATGACATTTGGCAGTGTTTGGATTAGTTGGAAGTTCACCCAAATTTTCTGTTCATCTTATTTCCCATTTTTATGTTAAGGGAGAAATGGGAAATAAAAAATAAGAAAAGGCTATCCATTCATGTTTCGATAGCATATTTTGAATAAAACAATATAATTGTGTATTTTATTTTCCTGAAGACATTTTTACAACATGAAATACAAATACTTCAAAACAGATATGCATTGAACCGAAAATACACGGATTATGAGGCATGTGGGTATTTTGTATAGACCATTTTTTTATCGAATTAACAGAAAACGTACTATATTGTGACATATATCGTTATCATGATATGAAATTACCCATATCGTGATAGAAGATTTTGTCCATATCGCACAGCCCTAGGCTCCTGGATGAAAACAACATGGTTCCCTGTCATGGTTCTAAAGTTATCTAGTCCTCTGCCCACCCTGTATCTACTGTCAGCCTGTACCAGTACTTCGGTTGGTTTTAAATGTGCTATATAAATAATGTTGACCATGACCATGACCTCTCTCTCTCTCTCTCTATCCATTCATTCGTCCCAATCCACATTGGGCTAGCAAGTCTTTTCGTAATCTCCTTACATAACGTCAGCCGTGACCCCGGCCAAGGAGACATGCTTTGTCCCACACGGCCTCCCCTGTGCCACAGCAGGTCAAATACACACTCACACTCACACACACACACACACACACACACACTCAACATTTGGACGGGGCTTAAAGTGTTTTTGTCTTTCAGGGAAAGTGGTTGGTAGATTCAATAATACGAGGAGCAGAGAAGAGGCAGCAAGGATAGGGCAGGTTAAGCTCTTTAGCTCTCTCCTCTTCCCACACTTTATTATTCTTAGTTGCCATGGAGAAAAACTATATATAACCATCTCTCTCCCCGTGCTGTCTGAATTCACCATCTTGTCTCTGTTACTTTCTTGCCTTCATCACTTTCGCTCTCTCCATTGTTTCCACCAAGAGGACGGCAGGGCATAACATTTCGATTCAAAGGGGAAAATCCAGCCATTGCCCACCTCCATTGGCAGGAAGGAGAGTTTGAGGCAAACTGATCAACCGACCGACCAGCCAGACATTGTGCTGGTTTCCCCCGGTCATCTGGCCAGACAACCATTTTCCGAAACCAGTGGCTTTAAAGGAATACTTAATTTCACAGTCTAGTTACCAGACACAGAGCCTTGCTGCTCACATCCCTTTTAACACCTTCCCTGCTCGGTTTTGCCTTAGCTGTGTTGTAATGCAGAGGAGGCCCCGGCAGAGAGATCCAATAGTCTCTGGCTACCTCTGAGGGGGGTCAAGGGCTTAGGGGGACAGGCCACCTCGCAGGTTGGAGGGTCTTACCTTAGAGGCCCGTCTGCGCTCAGGACACTCAGGGTGCTGGCACACCACCCAGTCCTCTTCCGGGACAGGCTTGTCGTCTGAAACAGCAAAGAACAAGACACTTTGACACATTTCTTTATCGCTATCCACCAACACATGCACACCTTTCTCGAAGGTAAAGCTTTCAAAACATATTGGAGACTAGGGATGGGTATCGTTAGGATTTTATCGATACTACTACTCTTATCGATACTGCTTATCGGTTCGGTACTTTATCGATACTCTTATCGGTTATTTTTGATTATTATCCTCAGTCATCCTTCCTCTAGCTGCTAGTGTGAAGGGGGGGGGCTGGGACATGGTACCTGCAGCCTCAGACTGACAATCTACTAAAAGTTGCCAAGTCTTTCAAATATATTTGTAGATAAACAATTAGCTAAGCAATATTTTATTGATTAGCCTATTCGTAATAATTCGTTATTAGCCTAACTAACTCCGTATCAATGGCTCATACATTACATTACAGCATTTAGCAGACGCTTTTATCCAAAGCGACTTACACATTACATTACGTTACAGCATTTAGCAGATGTCTTTATCCAAAGCGATCTACATGTCATACCGTTGGTGGAGGCAGCCATGCAAGGTACCAACCTGCTCAACGGGAGCAATTTTGGGGT
>OMOT01052650.1:0-12640 GCA_900312575.1 Acanthochaenus luetkenii
GACTGATGCTCTCGTTTCGCCCAGTGCCTCCCCAGCGCTAATCCACCACCCCACACAAAGAGCAGAAAATGGCTGCAAGTGCATTTTCTTAAAGGGCCAGTCGCAGGGAGCGGAACTGGTGCTGATGGGGCCCAGGCAGGTCGAGTCCGTGCATCTTAGTTGGTCCTATCTGGTTACGTGTGGAGGAAATACGAGACGCGTTCAGGCGTGCAAGACTTGCAGCACTAAATCACAGTTAAAAGTGTGTGTGTGTGTGTGTGTGTGTGTGTGTGTGTGTGTGTGCGGGGGTTTAGCCAAGTGAACTTTGATCCCTGGCACCAAAATAGGCCACTGTCCTTTCCTCACGAAACTAAATAAAATAAAAATCACAATAATACGTTAAATGTGTAAAGCGCTTTTCACAATGATCAAAGACGCTTGACAATATGAGATTTAATAAATACAAATGAAAACTTGGTCAAAAGCAACTCAAACTGTTTCTATAGGGACTTGTAGTGTATCTGTCAAATACTCCATGGCCAGCTAAAGTGCCCTTATCGTGCATAATGGTATTTTGTTGTCCACTATGACAGTGGTGTCCCTCTGTCCCTCTGTCCCTCAGGACCCAGAGCCCTGCTGCTCTTCATCTAATCAGGCGCCGGGTTACACCTGGGGTGCCAGGTGACTGTAATACACTGCAATCAACAAGCTGGTAGGATAGAAAACCAACAGCGCTGCGAAAACCACTGCGCTCTGGCATTACTATGATGTATTACTAGGTATTCTCATAGGGATGTATAGCCTAGTTTTACTGTGATATGTGTAAAGTATCCTTCTAAAATCTATTATGAGAGAGAGAGAGAGATCACTAAAGCTATACAGGTGCAGCTCAATAAATTAAGGCAAGACTCAGTACAACACTGAGACACAGTGGAACTCGCATACAGGTGCATCTCAATGAATTACAATATTGTGGAAAAGTGCATTTATTTCAGTAATTCAGTTCAACTCAAATGTTATATAGATTATTTACACACAGAGTGAAATGTTTCAAGCCTTTGTTTCTTTTAATTTGGATGATTATGGCTTACAGCTAATGAAAACCCCAAATTCTGTATCTCAGAAAATGTCATTGTAAACTCACGGTGTCGCACTATAATTAGCTAAATTTGCTCAAAACACCTACAAAGGTTCCCTGAGCCTCGAAATTGTCTCAGTCTGGTCCGGTAGGTAAACACAACCATGGGGAAGACTGCTGACTTGACCCGTCGTCCAGAGTCATTGACACTCTCCACAAGGAGGGTGAGCCACCAGTCATGGCTAAAGAAGCTGGCTGCTCACAGAGTCCTGTATCCAAGCGTATTCAGAGAAGGTTGGGTGGAAGGAAAAAGTGTGGTAGGAAAAGGTGCACAAGCTGCAGGGATAACCGCAGCCCTGATGCAGTAAGTCACGCACAAGGAGCCCCGACCAAGTATTGAGTGCATATACATGAACATACTTTTCAGAGGGCCGACATTTCTGTATTAAAAATCTTTTATTTTATTTTATTGGTCTTATGTAATATTCACTTTTTTCTGAGATACTGAATTTGGGGTTTTCATTAGCTGTAAGCCATACTCATTCAAATTAAAAGAAATAAAGGCTTGAAACATTTCACTCTGTGTGTAATGAATCTATATAACATGTGAGTTTCACTTTTTGAATTGAATTACTGAAATAAATACACTTTTCCACAATATTCTAATTCATTGAGATGTACCTGTATGCGAGTTCCACTGTGTCTCAGTGTTGTACTGCTTTTAGAGTCTTGCCTTTCAGGAAGTGACAGCAGCAGTAGGATATCTGCAAAATGTCTCATGTCATTTCCTATGTAACACTTAGAATTCTATAATAATTATGATATAACATATCATTATACATTCTTATATACCGTATACTATTATATTAATATCACATTTCATTTGAATCATTATTACAATGATAATTTGTGGTAACTTCAGTATACAACAATGAGACGATTCCAGCTGTTGAATAAACACAATTTTGACCGTTTTGGTTTAGAACAGCACTTTATGTATACAGTTCAGCCATAAACATTTTCTACAACAATTTAAAACAAAATATGTCATCTGCTCGTGTTATTATTTAACAAGTATGCCACCACCTCTGGTGCTGAAAACATGTAGGAAAGATTTCATATGACTGTCATGTAATTATCTGTGGGTCAAACAGCTCACCCTGTTCAGTGCACAGGGATCTTATGCAACATGAAAAGCATTTAGATAAGCTAGCAGGAAGCTCAGCAGTGTGAATGGGTTGATGTGTCCAAAGGAAAATAAAGAATCTACTATAGCTATTGAACGCAGATAATAAATATATAAAGTGCAAAAACCATGGGTTATAAATACTGCCTGTGGAAAAATAAAATGATTGTTTTGTAAAAGTTATCATGTGGTACAACGTCACACACCTTTGAAAAACATTTGACAACAAATACAAAAAAAATCTATAAATAAATACATGTATTTTGTACACTTTGGCATAAACTCTTATCTTGGTTCACAGGTCTGAGAGGGAGGCCAGCTCATGCAGCAGGAGAGCAAAGGACGGGCGATCTTCTGGTCTCTGAGAACGAGAACAGGTCGTTAAAACGCACCGGAGACAATATTTTCGGCACTGGCTAATATCGATTGTGTGTGCGTGGTTCCTGTTTGACGAGTCCCCACCTCCTTCCAGCACCACTCCATGAGCTGGTAGATGGCCTCTGGGGCCAGGCGAGGCTTCAGTAGCCTCAGGCCTGCGTTCAGGGACTCCACCACCTCGACGTTAGAGCGGTGCTCATAGGGAAGACGGCCCTCGTTGTACACCTCCCACATGAGCACGCCTGAGAAGGGTTGGACAGGGAGACCTCGACCGTTAAAGGGGTACACCAACCTTTTGGGAGATTGGCCTGTTGGTCAACTTACCCGTTAAGTGATGAGGACATGGATACCAAAATCATCCATGTGTCCCCAGACCCCAGTAATTCATTAACACCTCTTTAGCATATACTGTATGTTGAGTGACAGGCGACTGGCATTATCCAAAGTAAGAAGACAGAATTCTTAGTAATAAAAATGATAAATTACAAGTAATAATAGTTGTTTTGTTAATAATTTGTACACAAGCCATATACAGTATATCATTATTATATGGGTAGTAGATCCATAGAAAATGTAAACCACGTATTCATCCACTGTGTAAATGTAAATATCTCCAAGGGCTAATAAGTGGGGGGGAAAGTCAGAGGAAGACATACGACTAGCAAGACAGCCAGTCAGACAGACGGACAAAATAACGGAAAGGCAGAAAGACGGAGAGAAAAACACACCGAACGACCAGACGTCCGACTTGCTGCTGAACTTGCAGTATTTGATGACCTCTGGAGCCGACCACTTGACAGGGAACTTGGATCCCTGGGAGCTTGTGTACTGGTCATCAAGAACAAATCTGCAGTACAGAGAGTGGACACACCACACACACACACACACACACACACACACACCATTATACTATGTAACTGTATGGATGCTTTTCCAAAAATAAACGATACAATCAAAAATGGACTTTCAAGTAATAGTTCTCACACAATATTATGGTTTTACATGGGGTCAAACCACTCTCTCCAGTAGGCAAAACATACCTGGTCATGCCAAAATCAGACACCTTCACCTCGCTGTTCTTTGAAACCAGACAGTTCCTGGCCGCCTGCAGAAGAAAGGGGGAGCAGGGGAGGAATAAACTATTCGTATGATAGCTCTGATATAGACTTGTATTGCAAAAACGTTGTTATACTGTATGCTGGGCTACCAGGTCTCTGTGGATGAAGTTGGAGCTCTCCAGGTATGCCATTCCTTCACTGACATCCAGACACACCCCTAACATGATGTCCTGAGACAGACGCCGTCTCCTGGCTCGCAGGTAGTCTGACAGGCAGCCGTTCTCCATAAACTCAAACACGAGACACGTGGGAGAACGCTGGGTGCAAACGCCGTACAGCTGAACCAGCTTACAGTGGGACAACCTCCTGTTAACACACACACACACACACACACACAGAGACGTAGGCTGAATGGTTCCAGTTAATTGTGCTCAAACGATATGAATCACCATCATGAAGTGCACTTACGTCATGACCCTTGCCTCCTCTATGAATTCCTCCTCTGACATGGCCCCTTCTCTCACCATCTTCACGGCCACCTTCCTTTCTTTCCATCTCCCCTCCAGCACGAGCCCGAACTGGCCGCTGCCAACCTCCTTCCCCAGGCTCAGCTCTTCAGGGTCCACCTCCCACTGGTCTGTCCAGCGGCAACAGAGTGTGAACTAACAGTACCCATAATCCCATTCACTTGAGGTGAAATAACCCCTGGAGCAGACCAGATCGGTAAATACGAGAAATGGGCAAGTGCTTTTTGGGAAAATGTATAATGACAATAATAACTATACTTATATAGCACCTTTCTAGACAGCAGTTGCAAGGTGCTGCGATGGCTCAGGGCTTGAGGTAGTCACATCATGCAAAATATTTAGGAATCTGACTTGACAGTACATTGTCCTTCTCGTTACACCTGTCCAAATGACAATAAAAAGTGAACTGCAGACTAGGCTTTATCTAGCGTAATCGTTCAGGGTCCACCTCCCTGGCAGTACTCCCGTGTCATTGCCAGGCCTTTACAGCTCTTTTTCATTGGTGCTTCCCAGGCAGAACTTTGTGCGTGTGTTGTGGTTACATCACTGAGGTTATATCATAGCCAATGTCCTTGATTTCGTAATGCCAGGCTTCTTGGCTCTCGATGAAAAGTCACTTACTCTCCATTTAGAATTGTGCAAGACGATAGCTTTGTATAATTAAATTCAAGTAGGTCAACATGTCCAACGCGATCACAAAATGTGAACGTTCTGAGCACAAATTCAAACAGCTGAGCCATCGTCACCTCACCAGATTCATATCTAACCTTTGCAGAGTTTTGCAGGGTCCTGGGAGCAGCATCTGTCCTGGGAGACGGGGTGTCTCAGACGTGTTATCAGACCTGCACAGTTAATACACACACACACACACACACACACAGCACAACATAATTACCTTTAACTAGGAAAGGCCCAAATTAGTGAAATGTTTTGCCCTCCAAATCATAATAAATGAGGGTGAATCAGAAACAAGCAAGAACTCCTGCGCTGTGATGTTTAAGAAATATGGACAATATTTGGCACCATAATAGCGGGAACTGCAAGTACCAACAAAAAAACTACGATTTTAGCTTCTGAGGTTAAGCCAGCACAGTTACCTGCAGCATTGTGTTGGTGGTAATGGACGAGCTCAGGAATGGTGTTGAACAGATACTTCTCTGCCAAGTAAAATGCGGATTCTCCTGTTTCAGTCACTCTGATTTGATAATGCTTCACTCTTGGATTCGTCTCCCCATTCGACCTGAAGATGTGCAAGATATGTGGTTATGCTAGAAACCACACAAGTATTCAAAGTCAGCCATTTAAAACAAAATATATATTGAACTGAACGGAACTAGACAACTCATACGCAGTATAAGACGGGGGAAATGCAAATGATACCAATTAAATGTCATTTTTATTGGACACAAGTCCTACAGATATGCGTAGACAGACTCATCGTATATTCTGCCAACATTTAACCCTATAGCCAAACATCCACCCAAATATAATCAAAATAGTTCACTAATATCAACCAAATAGTTCCACACTCTATGCTTAATATATGGTTTAGCATTATATAATCAAGGTGAGAGATACGAGGGAAATGAAATTACCCCGGTGCTTTGGTGAAGACTGACACTGTGTAGACTCCTGCGTGTCTTGAGTCACGCACCATGAATGCACCCTCTTTCCCCTAAAAATACAGCGTTTAAACCTCGTAGAATCATGACAATTAATACATACAGTTGTAACAGAGGTTTTAGATATGTTTGGTGGTGGTTTGTTTTGTTTCAGCTGCAACTAGCTCCGGGCTGGTCGTCATTTTATACCAGCAATGAGCTGGTAGTCAGTGACGATGGATAACCCTTATCATACTATTTGAGCTTGTGCTTGCAAAACCAAGCACATTTACTGCAGGAAATCCTGAATCGGAGCAAACTTTGTGGTTTGGAGACATTGCATGCTTTGTCTCACTCTTACATTGCTCATTCTGTGTGTGTGTTTGGAATAATTTTGCAAATGCAACATTTGCATCAGTAAGGTGAAGGTATAAACAAATGTGTTAATAATCACTGCATCCCAGACCGAAACCCTTAGTGCTGTTTTTACCTCTCTCATTAACAGATCCTCTGCTTGCCCTCTGGCTATGTCTTTGTTGTACCATCTGTGAGAGGACACAGTAAAAAACAATCAGTTCCATTAGAGGACAAACGATTGTAATGGATTCACACTTATCCACAAGTTAATAATTAAAAAGGTGGAAGAGCACTGAAATCAGACTCACTCAAATCTATCAAAGCTGGCGCCAGATTTCTCAGCTACATAAGTATTGGGTACAAACCCTGTGTTCCTTATGAGAGACGGGGGGGGGGAATAGACACGTTGTACGTACATTAATTAAGATATTACATAGACATATAATCATTATTAGAAAACAAAGTGCTGTTGTTTGCAGTGTAAACAGTAACTAGGAATGGGATGGATATCTTCATGTTCTGTACCCCCTGTTATCCAGTATGATCCACCAGTCAGAGTGGGAGCTGTCAGTCAGGATGTATTCCTGGTCTTTCTGAAGAGGCAAGTCGTTGTCTCCAAGGGGTGTGTAGTCTTGGAGAGCTACTACCACCCTCTGTCCTGGATCATGCAGTCCCGTCTGCCAGACAGAGATAAAGAAAAAACGTGGAACTCGTAAATGTTATTAGAAATACCCTTGAGCTATATGAATACCAGTGGCACATACCCTTATAAAAGAGCAATATTATTGTGCTAAGAGAGAACAGTAACTGCAAAGCACTGATAAAAACAAACAAGAAAACCAAAACATGTTTCTACCAACAGTGTATTTTATTCACGCGCAGTCGGAAACAAATTCAAAAGTCTTAGCAGGTGAACGACCACTGGCTAACTTTTCTATTTGCCTTTCCATCAAGAGATCATTAGGACAATGTTGACCGGCACAATAATAATATATGTAATATGTAATAACACATTCTTTATGTTTAGTGAACTTGTACCTGCGGGTCCGGTATTTCAGGGAGAGGCTTTTTAGAAGCTGTGGAGCAATAACAAATACGGAATTGGAGAACTCTCCTCAAAACAGTGAACAGAATATTAAAATAATGTCACACTACGAGATTTACAATTAATAAATGGGCCCCAAATGTTCATGAGAAAGTTTTGCAAAAGCCTCTCACATTATTTATGTGAGATTTTTCAAACTGGTGTCCCACATTTGGGTGGGAAAGCTTCATTGGGGCTAAATCTAATTGAACATTTGAGGACTCTGCCTTAGATTAAAACATCTGTAGAAGAGAGAATACAAACCATAACCCATCGGGTCATATTCATGACAACCTGTCGCCAATTTCTCTGTCTGGAGGCAACATCTCCATCTCCCATCCATCCAGAAGTTTGGGTGGTATTTTACAACCAAATTGTTATACTTTATCTCTATATAGGGAACAAAATAAATATAGTTTGAGGCAAACACGGACATGAAACATCAAACCTTTTAATTGGTTTGACATGCCACCAAGGTTCGTCATTCTTTTTTGCACTTCTACCAAAATGATGTTCCAAAACGGCTTACCCTCTTTGAGAGCTATGACCCATTTCTGACGGCAGTGTTTGTCTGGTGCAAAAATGTAGAGGTAATGGTTGTCATGAAAAACCTGTAGACATTTGCATTTGAAAAATTATCTTGTGTTATATCATGTCATATACGTTGTTTGTTTGTAATGCTGAAGCGTCGATAATTGATTCATTCTTATTATTGAGGTGTGTATTTTTCTTAGACGTTGTGAAGCTCACCTGGAAAGGGTACTTATAGCTGCATGGTATGGGGACATCACTACACACAATCTCCACACATTTAATTCTGGACAGCTCAATGCAACCTTTCAGCGTGGCCTTTTTCTGAAAGAACATTTCCTTTACCTTGTGTTTTCTCTGCTCTCTGTTATCTGTACAATTCAGCATTATAGTAGTTTACCAAGAGGCCGCATTTCAAGACCTAAGCTCATAATTAATTGTAGTTGTGAAGTCACTGCCTTCATTGAGTAAATGCATAATTACCCCCGGACGACGTTCGGAATACTTCAAGTCGTGGGTGTCCAACACAAAAAACCTCTCCTTATAGTTGCATGGTGACGTTATTCTCTTCTGTTGAGATTTCTTGATCATTGTTCCCTTCAAGATGACCCTGGGGAACATGGTAAACAGCTCTCTGCAACACAACACAGAAACAGAAAGGGATTCTGGCTTATGGGGAGAGACTGAGCCCCTATGAGTGAGAGAAAAAAAAAGTGGTTGATGATAAGTCGTGAGTTTCCGGCATAAAGTTGTTACAGTAGGTAAACCACATCCTTGAGTTAAGGCAAGCACATATGTGTCGTGCAAGCACGCACACACACACACACACACAGACTATGTTGCAACAAGTCTAAATAGTCTGCAGCATCTATACATTATGTATGTAAAACAATACATATATGTTTCCCATCTCTATGGCAACATAAAAAGGAGGGGAAACTACAAACTTCACCATTACGTTTGTTGAGCAATCAATGTAAACTTTCACGAAAAAATATAAAATAACAACATCCTGTGATATGATCTCACGGCAAACTAATTTATTGCAAACTTAATACTCAACATGACAGATCACTCACTTTGAGGATGCATGCTGCTGCAACAAAGTAACGTTTCCAGCCTGCCTCCAAATGTTACGACCAATCAGCGTTTACTTTGTTCACCACGTACGGCCCAATCCGCACGACCAATAAATGATTCCGGGGAAAGTTCGGCCAATGGGATTGGAGCTGAGAGGTCCACGCCAGACCCGTCCAGCGGACGCGTCGCGTGGATGTAGATACCAGCTCAATGTCTGATACATGACTGTTGTGAATTTAATATCTAAAGAATACATTCAACAATCGAGGAATCGTTTGAGAGGTGTGTTAACGTTTCCTCGCCGCTTTTTCATTTACTTGCTTGTTAGCTTCGAGGGTTAGCTACCTACTTCACTGTCGCTAGCCAACACTAGCTAACTTACATACGCTAAAGGTCTAGTTTATGACTAATGTGTTAGCTAACGTTAGCGCTGCAAATGTGGTGGCTAAATCAATGTATGTGAATGCGTTTACTTCTGGCTGAACAGCGATAGGCAAACTGCGACAAAGCGTCAAGGAGAGAGGTTGTTAGCTGCTCGCTAATTATCTGCTAATCCGGTAGCAGCCGCTAACTCGGTAGCATTCGGTCAATGACTCGCATCCATTCGTTGTGGCAACTTGCCGTTCTCTGCTTTAGGTTGTGTTGTGAAGGGGCTCGATGTGTGTTTGTACTGGAGATAACGTCTTATAAAACTCCCTTGCACAATATAGTGTTGCCTTGGTCGTTGGTAAACATCCACTTGATTTACGAAGCAGCACAAAATGTCAACATTTCACAATACCATTACTAAGTTATGGGGAAGCCTCGCTTTAGTATTGGTTTAATTGATTATGGTATACATACATACCGAGCAGAACACGACTTCAAGTTCATTTATATATATCGCCCTATATCACAAGCATGTCTCAAAGGACTTTACAGAAAATGGGCCAAACTAGATCTACCTGAACAACAATCAATGGAATTACATTATTATAAGACAAACATAGGGAGACAGAACAAAGCACAAGACACACAATGTAAATGTAAGACCTTTCCCGAACCCACTGGTAAATTCAACACACACGTGATCTACGAAGGAGCACTTATTTCAATAACAAGTCAGCTTTTTGAAAGTATTAGCACTTACTACCGCCTCATATTGTCTGTTTTGGTGGAAGATGATTGTAGGAATAACAAGTAAACCAGTCAAGTTGGATACCTTACTATGCTTCTCTTTCAGGTCACCATCATGGGTGAACCACAGCAGGTGAGTGCCCTGCCCCCTCCGCCGATGCAGTACATTAAAGAGTACACAGATGACAACATCCGCAGGGGTCTGGCCCCCAAGCCACCTCCAACCATCAAGGACAGCTACATGATGTTTGGCAACCAGTTCCAGTGTGATGACCTCATCATCCGGCCTCTGGAGACCCAGGGCATTGAGAGGCTCCATCCTATGCAGTTTGACCACAAACGGGAGCTGAAGAAGCTCAACATGTCCATTCTGGTGAACTTCCTGGACTTGCTGGACATCCTGATCAAGAGCCCTGGCAGTATAAAGCGTGAGGAGAAGCTGGAGGACCTAAAGCTACTGTTTGTACACATGCACCACCTGATAAATGAGTACAGGCCACACCAAGCAAGGGAGACCCTGAGGGTAATGATGGAGGTGCAGAAGAGACAGAGGCTAGAGACGGCCGAGAGGTTCCAGAAACATCTGGAGAGGGTGGTGGAGATGATCCAGGGTTGCCTCGCCTCTCTACCCGATGACTTACCCCAGATGGAGGGCCCCAATGGATCTGGGGATGGGATGAGGAGTGGATCAGCAGCGAATAGTGTTGGAGGCTCCTCTGGACTGGCCCCCAGACTGAAAACAGAACCTATGGATGTAGAGGAGGCAGGGGCCAGCTGTATGGCAGCAGGTCAGCAGGACAAGAGCATGCCTGCCTCAAAGAGAGACAAAACATTGGACAAAGATGCTGCCATGTGCAGTATTATTGATGAAATTGCTTAAGTTTTCTCTTGAGTGGTTGTTTTTTCATGCACACCTAAGCTGTTTATTTTCTTTATTTTTTATTGTGTATGTATATTGTAGTTAGCCTAGTTATGATCGTTTTATTTAAAGGCTATCAAATAAATACTATTTAACAACTCCAAAATATTTTACAGATAAAAAAAAAGATTTAAACGTTTTAGACGTCGAATTTCATTGGGGTGAGATGCTGGCAGCTTTCAGTTTTTGGTAATAAAACCAATAAAGCAACTTCCAATAGGAGTAAGAGTCCCACTACACTTAATTTATTTTACAATACATTTGCAATTATATGTTGGTAGTCCTGAAATGTCTTATTAGGGAACCACAGAGAATGTGTTTGGATAACGACCATTATGTTACCGTTTACAAAATGGTCAAGTCCTTTCAAGTCTCGTGGGGTGTCACTGACTTGCGCACCATGTCTACTCTAGCTTTGCATTGCAGTAGAGGGGTCAGGCAAAGGTTAGCATGTGAGCTATAGTTATGCAATCTCCCCCAGCCCTTCCTTCCTTGGGTTTTTAGAAAAACACTGACAATAGTAACAGTGTTTTATTGCCCTGTCCACATGCTTTTGTAGCAGGCTGTTCCTACATGGAAATGAAAACGTCACACTGCTTGCTCATCTTGTATAACTGCACTTTATTCAGATGCAAACTGTACTGCACAAATATCAACCGAGAATGATTCAAATTTCCTTATAACTGCACAGGACTGAACACCTAAAGGGGTCAATTAGAAAATTTAAAATATCACATCCTGCCTATTCCCGTGACCGTAGACAGCTTTGTGTACATGAATGCACTTAAGTCTTTCACCGTGTGAGGGCTACTGAGTCTCTAATGCTACACTTTCTGTAGTAGACAGTGGATGAGTGATACTGGCAGTACCCAGGGTGATTTCTTCCCCAAATGCACACAATTTATGATCCACAACTTTTAGCACTATTATTAATGAGATGAAGCTAACATACATTATTTGTGTGCATCAATTATTCATTGTCAGTGGTAGCAGTAGAAAGCCCAGCCAAAAACGGAAGAGGACACGAAGCATCAATCGCGAACAACCAAATGAAAAATAATGTACCCGTTCAAATTTCACATATGAAAACTTGTGTTAGGGATGAATATCACTAAAGTTGCGGACTTTTTGGTGAATATTTGCCATTTGGAAAGACCGCTTGAAGCGCGTTTGCTTAAATAATTTAGAGTGATTTATATGCTGCCAAGTATGTTGTCTGCAAAGCCAAGGGGACACCCAGGTCCAACCGGTTCCGCCACACACCCCAGCTGACGCGCACCTTCCTTGTATAACCTGTAGAGATGTTTGTTATGACACTGATGTGACACTCGTTTGTTCGACGAGCAGCAGCTCTTCCGTGAGAGATGCTGTGCGGAAGTCAACACGTGTGTCGGTGTTCCACCCTCGCTGCAGCGTTGACCTCGGCGATTACATCAGCGAAGACCGGAGACGTACGCGCACGAGAGTGACGGTAACCAGGTTTATGTCACCAGCCCGCCACTCCGCCCCCTGGTGGTTGTTATCGCTACCTGCCTGGGATTCCCTCCTCTAGTTGTCCTGCGCCCCTTAATGTGATTGTCGGCGTCGTCGCTCGTTTACCGTAAGGCGCGTTTCTCGGTTTGAAACGCAAACGGCCAAGAAGCAAAACAATGTAGCAGGAATTGTTACGAAACTCGGCGTCGTTGGGTTTCACAACAGGGCGGTGCGCCGACCCTCTCCTCCAATGGGCTCGCCCGCCGCCGCGTC
>OMOT01052651.1:0-16795 GCA_900312575.1 Acanthochaenus luetkenii
GGCTGCCCTGGAGCTCCGCAGGGGCCTGGCTGCGTCCTGGCCGGGGAAAGCCTCGTCCAGGTCCTCGTTGTCAGTGCAGGCGTCTCCGTCGGTGAAGGCCTCTCCATCAGTGTCCTCCAGGTCACTAGCAGCGCTGAGGTAGTCGGAGTGAGTGCGGTCCAACGCGTCCAGGTCCTGTTCTCCGCCACTCTCCAACTGGACATGAAGACAAGGGCTTTTAGTTATTCTCTCTAAGTCAAGTTGTAGTTATTCTCTCTAAGTCAAGTTGTAGTTATTCTCTCTAAGTCAAGTTGTAGTTATTCTCTCTAAGTCAAGTTTGTCATTGAGTAGCAAGACACATGTAGCTGAGGTAAATAGGTGGATAACAGTCAAACACAGGTGAAAGATTTCCGGCATAACCTTTTATTTACTCCAACTTATGTGTATAATAACATTTACTAACTAATAACTACAATTTGGGTGATTTCCAAGTGCTTGAATTGAAGGATTACATGATCCTTTATGGGATGATACAGTTGTATGACCCTTGGAATCATGAAGCTCAAAATTCATCATATATAGTTTCAAAAATGCAAGGTTGTCAATTTGAAAAGCAGACAGATTTTCTTACTTCTTGAAAATTGACCTTTTGGACATACACGGTTGAAAGAGTATACCATGCGTGTGTGAGACGGAAGGAGCTGTGTGTCTTACCGTGACCTCAGACACCCAGACAGGTTTGGCCTGTTGGTGGCGGACCTTGTCCTTTAGAATCTCATACCAAACATTGGAGCTGGGCTGCAGGTCGATACGCGCTGGAAAGGAGAGTGAGAAGAAAACCATTAAGACAGTGTAAAACCAACAACCTGCTGGTGGCCAGATAAGTACAACCTTTTTCCAATGAGGCAGGAACAATCAGAGTATTCAATGAGTGAGACTACATACTTTAAATATGTACCGATACATGTTTTTTTTCCCCAAGTATAGCATGTGACAGGGACAGTCTTTATGCAAGTTATTACCTGAGAACAGGTGGCTGCAGTGTTTCCTCATCTTGAGGGCCTGCGAGTAAAGGCGTCTGGAGCTCTTGTTGGAGTTGGGGCTGTACCTCTGCCTCATGGCCTTGACGTCCTTGCGGCTGTGAGGGTCCAGGAACAGCACCATTGGGTGGTATTGGATGTAGTTCAGCCTTTCAACTGCAGTGGGAGTGATGTCCAGCAGGGGGTGCTTGTTCTGGGAATAGAGAAAATAAAATAAAATACATTGTTAGTGAAGGGCAAGCGAAACATGGATAGAAAACAGAATTCTTCTGCAGTCAAAAGTGACATATCAAGTTGTTTCTCAGTAGATACAGTTTCCACTTCTGGTTCATATACGACCAAGCAGATGTTCCCTTGTGTTCTAATCCAGAGGTAACAGTATTTATCTTTTTATTGCTGCTCTCCGAGTTCTTTTATACTTACCGGTACTGTGAAGTGTGAACATCTCAAATGTGTTACACTGCAACCCAAATTTCCCCATGGGGACAATAAAGTAGCTATTCTATTCTAAAATACTTGTTTCCACTTTGTGACCGTTACTGCTCACCTTCTCAGCTATTTTCCTCACTGTGTCCAGTTTAATAACTGTGGAACCACTGTCTCCTCCTCCACTGCGGGGCACCATCTCTGCCATAACACAATATAAATAAATAAAAAGTACAGCGTTAAAAGGAGATCAGGATAATAAGTGACAAAGATGGGGAGGACTATGGTACATTCATCACTAAACATGAAATAAATTACTATTGATTCTCATATTTCACAACGGTGAGTATCATGAAAGTCAACCAACCTGCCATTTCATATTCATCAGGCATCTCTCTGGACAGCTTTTCCATGGCGATATCATTAAGAGGACCCAGAATGACAATAGGCCGTTTGAAATTAGCTGGACACACACAAGTTGCAACAGTGTTAAAACCGGTTCAACTAGGTATCAAGAAACAGAGCTAGTGAGAGCATGTTCATTATACAAAACAGCCTTGCCGCTGACAAGCCACTATATAACATCAGCAGATGCACAAATTAAAACAAAAATGCCAACCTTCTCTGAGCAGAACTTTCTCATAGGGTGGGAATTTGCCCTGAATGGTGAGCTGCAGAAGGTCATCACGAGTCCGACGGACATTCTTTTTGCCCCCTCTGAGCCCCCGTAGTTTCCAGAACTCAGCTCTTGGTGCCGACGCCTGCTTCTCCCCACTGGCCCTCTGTGCCTGCTCCATGCTGGCCAGGGTCTCAGCCCTAGAGAGGATGGAGACAAACTGGGTCAATGGAGCTGAAGTACAGGAACACGCATTGTGTAATACCATAGGATAAACATATGAAGAGTTTTGTTCCAAAATAAGTTTCAATAATTTTTGTAATTTTTTTTAAATGACGACCACTCTCCCATATTAACCGATGGCATAAAAGTTAAGCATATCATGGGTTAGTATTTAAGTTAGGAGCCATCCTAATGATAAAATAGTGAATTTTCTGAGGACAGAATAATTTCAGTTCTTCCAAATATTGCCTGATGAATTTATATTCCATGAGATATAAACACTGAATTATGATTCCAGGTTAAACTGTAAATCTGAGTAGTGGGAAACTGAATTTTACTCATTGCACACATCTACTTCAGCATTGCAATATTCTAAAATTCCAATCAAATAAATCAATATCTCCCCCTGACCTGGTCTGGTTAGGGATGGTGCCTTTATCCAGCTCATGGAGGTCATTCCCCATGCGGATAGCCAGCCAGTTGCCGAGCTTGCCACGGTGCATGGTGTCCACCACCCTGAACACCTCTCCTCTGGTGAAGCTCAGGCCAATGGGGCCTTCTGCCTCGTGGTCAAAATGGGTCCGGATGTAGAAGTTGTCTCCCAGGTTTGACTTGAGGATCTTCTTATAAACTGAAGAGAGCGGGGAGAGAAATTTAGAGATGTATAAATTCAATGTCACCCATAGACAGTATCTTCACCAGACGGTCTGGACTGATATGAAGTTATCCTGTGATGAGCTTTGCGCTGTGCTTACGGTGCATCTTGTTCTGTGTGCGGATTTCCACCTGTACTCCTTTCTTGATGTTGAGGAGGAAGTTGGCAGCCTCTTCTCGTGTGAAATGGCCAAAGTCTACTTTATTTACCTAAAGAAAACAAGACACAAGTATGTTAGTAAATAAGTAGAGTAAGAAATAAGTGGAGTTTGTTGAAAATAACACTTACCGGTACCCTAAATTCTTATTGTTAAGCTTTAAGTGGTAACGATAATCAGCTCATTTGAGATCTGTAAGCTAGAGGATTGTACCATTATCTCACCTGCATGATCTGGTCTCCTTCTTTCATGCCCTGTTCATACGCAGGGCTGTTCGGCTGAACCCCACCTACAAAGATACCAACATCGTTGCCCCCCACAAGCCTCAGACCCACGCTGCCCTCCTTCACAAATGACACCGTGTTGAGGTCTGAGCTGTACCTGAGAAAGTCAGAGAGAGGTGGGAAAGAGAGGAGAAGGTTGACATTTTAGCAGACTGTTACCAATCACCATTGCCACCAATTAATCTGCTCAAAGAAATAGCTGCATATATTTTTGTCCATATATGTAACATATCAATAACCATCCGCAAATGAGTTACTCACCCTAGATTAGGTGTAGGGTAGGAATCTGGAGGTAGGGAGTAGATGGGTTCTTCTGCCGCCTTGGCTGAAAGAGACAGCAAACTGTTGAGTCTCCCTCCTATAGTAGGTAAGTCGGGGGTGGCAGTGGCTCAGGAGGTAGAGCTCACGCCCAGCAACCGCAAGGTTGAAGGTTCGAGTCCAGCTCCTCCCAGGGGAAACAATCTGTCATAGTGTCCTTAAGCATGACACCTAACCCAAAATTGCTCCCATTGAGCAGGTTGGCCTCCGCCAACGGTATGATGATATGTAAGTCGCTTTGGATAAAAGCGTCTGCTAATGCGTAATGTAATGTGGTGTAAGATAAGACAGAAAGCACTACAGCACTGAGGCTTCACAGACAAAGCTGATACTTACAGTAGACTGGCGGGTTACTCTTCACCGAAATCCCAGACCTAAGTGTGTCAGTTCCATTAGTAGCACGAGGAATACTGCAAGGGGGAAGAAAACAATCACTACAGGTTCAATCTATGATATTAGTATACAATAATACATTTACACTTATGGAAAGGCTTAGGGAAACTTCCTAAAGAGGGACAAACTATGGTATATTGTTTTTGGTTGAAAATGTGACACTTTGCCTTACCTGTGGTTGCTCTCCCGCTCTGAGCTCCCAGACCTCCTTAGATGCGAAATGTGGTCAGACTCTGAGGAATCTGAATAAGGTAAAGGGACAAGCAGAGGCTCAGTGGTCAGGACTAACTTTAGCTCCTCCTGCTCTATACTTTGTGACCAGCAAAAATAAAAAAATAAAGAAAATGATACAGAGGAAGGGAGGATGAGAGAGTGAGAGACAGATGGGTATACCGACCTTCAGGAGGTGGTTTAGTAATCGGTGGGGCCCGACGAGGAGGCTCCTGTTTCACAGGGACTGAAGAGGACCTCGTCTCAGGAATGACTCTGAGAGAAGTAGGACAGTAAGTAAAATAATAACTAAAACAACCATGTTATTTAACCTTCTTTGTCTTCTTCAGATAAACTACGACAATGGAGGAGATACAATTAGCAAAGTATCAATTAACTGATTGTGAAATACGAGATCTGGACGTTACACCAAATGGCTTGTTTTTAAAATGTATTTTTTTCACATCAGCAATGGAATTGAAACATGATGTTAAGACTGCAATCCTTGCAGGAAGTTTTAGGTCATGTGCGTTAGTGTGTACAGAGTATTTTACAATGTGACAACATGTCTGTATGTCTTAAGCAGACGAACCTGTCTGGCATCCTGTCGCATCTCTCATTTCCCTGTGTGCATGACTAACTGAATTTTACCCTATGCTCTACAGCAAATCATGTTTTGTTCAAAATTGTTTGTAGGTTTGTTGTTATTTCATTTTTATATGGCTCCAATTGTTCAACACAGACATATACTGTATATTTACTACAAATACAGCAACAGTGTTTTAGTATAAGAATGAAAGAAGGGCTACAGACTCAGTGAATGGCCATGTTAGGACCAAGGACGTGTTATTATAATATCCTATCAAACCAGTAGTTCTGTCTGTTTGCCTCACCTGTATCGGTCATTAGCCTTGTTGGAGTTGCCACTGTCTGTGGAGTCTCTGCGAGGGACAGATGCATAGCTGGCCTCTGACTCCGATTGTGAGCGAACTGTGGATATCAATAAATGAAGGCTGTCATTCCAAAACACTCCCCCCCCCTCTCACATACACCTCCTGTAAAATATGTATACACACCTTTCTGTGGTGGATTGCTGGCAGTGACACTGGGGATGCTCCAACGTGGCGGCTCCACCTGGGGCTGCTGGGATAAATCCGGGAGGACTCTGGAAGAGAAGAAAGGGAGGTGGGAGTGAGGGAGGAGGAAGACAACAAATCTCAGTTACGTTTAGAGAGGGGGGCCGTGGCTAATATGATGATTATTGATGAGGATGAGACTGAAATATTGAATATTCACCTTAGTATCTCTGAGGGTAGTTCTCCCTTTGATGGTTAACTGCTTTGTGACTGATCACAAAATCAAGGAGTTAACCATTCAGTGGTTTTATTGGTCTTGCTTGACCTCGTCATGCTTATTATGCATTATGAATTTCAGCCACATGTAATCAAGTGTTGTGTAAAACATGCCGATTTCGAAGAACTGATCATTGAATAGGGGATTTATTATTAGATGTTTGATTGGGATATTTCTAAATCAGTGATAAAAATGTCCTCAGTGTAGTTCAGTGTAAGTCACTTTTATTTAATTGGTAAACACAATTTCAACAGAAATACAAATTGTATCATGGGGTACACAGTCAAAAACACAAATAAAATAAAATGAATTCCAGAGACATAAAATCGGCTAATCAATAAAAATCACAACACAGAGAGGGGTAATTAAAGCAGTTATGGTAAATGGTATATTATGATTAGCTCATGTAAATAAGGGAAGAGGTGTGCAAGGTCTGCTCAGTGTCCCAGTCCGTGAAATCTTGTTGGGTTTCAGGAAGGGAGGGGGCTAGGAGGTTGGGGTGGGGCGGGCCTTCATCTGTACCTGTATCGACTGCGGGAGTCCTGGCTGTAGGGGGTGCCCTGCCTTTGGGGAGGGGCGGAGCTGCCATCCGACTCCGACTCAGAGTCTAGGGAGAAAGACAGAGGAATAGTTCAAACACATGGTAACAATATTTTACAATATGTCTCGTGATGCATTACCTCCTCACTAAACGTTTCTGATGGATCTCTGCTCTAATTAGCTCGCTCACTCTATTGTGAAAATGTCTATGTTTCTTTGGTTGTCGATAAAAGTCAGACTACTTGATGCCACTTTAAATTTGCTACGTGTTGCATTTTAACGTCAATAAATCATTGCCACATTAACTTTGAAGCATTAGTATAATTACTGTAAACCAACAAGAGCACTGGCAAGAAGTCCGACCACCAGGACTTTTAAAAATGCCACACGTAGGACCTTTACTGTTATACTCCGACCTTAGCTTTATTTGACTGGTAGTGCTGCGCTGTTGTCACCCCAGTTCAGTAGGACGTCAGCTAACACACAATGGTTCAACAAATACTGTCAGAGGTTTCAGGCAAAATCTTGGGTGTGTACGGCCACAGGGAAGTTGGACTGTTGTGTGTCTGTGTGTGTGTATAGTGACCTGGGGGCGGGACTCTGAGAGGAGAGTTGATTCTCCGCGGGGCCTCCTGGCGAATAGGGATGGGGGAGGCTCTCATCCCTGGGAGGGGCAGGTCAGGAAGAACTCTGGAGGGAGATAAGGGACGTGAGAGTTAAGGAATAATGCGGTGGGATAAAAGATGGGGTGGTTAGAATACGAGGACAGTACATGCTGATGCTGATGGATGCTGAGGAAAGCTGGATAACTGGAACATCATTGTGACAATTTAATGGATTCTGTTATCCAACATCGATGTGTCTTAGCTTGTCATCTTGATTTTTTTGGTTGTTTTATTTGCTTCGTGTTAAGAAGTTTACGAGACCCTTGTTTATTCTTTAATCTCACCTGCACAGATTATTGATTACATCTGCTTTTTGTAGACATGCAGCTTGTGTTTTATCATCGTGCAAATAAATTAGAATTTCAACACAACACATCCCATTTTTTTTGAGCGCTGGCTTATTCTTCTAGCTTCATTTTGGCATGAGCAAAAACTAAATATATAGGGAGAGAGGATAGGCAGTGGAAAGAATGGATCTGAGGTGAGTTCATCTGAGGGTTTAGTTGAATCAAAAGTTGTGCATGCATGGTCCTTACTTGTATCTGCCGTCTGGGCGGGGGCTCCTTCTCCGTGGGGGAGGGGAAGCGCTGCGGTCTGAATCCGACTCCGACACAGGCTTACGGGGCCGTGAGGAGGAGGAAGTGCGAGGGGCGGTCCAGTTGTGGACTACAGGGGAGGCTTGGGGGTTGGGGAGGATGGACATCCCTGACAGAGTTCTGGAGAAAGAGGAAAAACAAACTTAATGTATCAACAACAGATCAGATTATTTGACTTTTGTGGTAAAAGGTGGTCAGATTTGTGGGAAGATGATAAATTGCTGAGTGCACTGTTCTGGTTTTAGGAGTTTCAAACAAACTCATACATGGCACTGACACAACAGCTGTAGAAATACTCAAAATACAGGTGCAGTTTTACTGGGGTTGCATAGTGATGGCTAAAATGATAACCCTGGTTATATTTCAACAAAAAGTAATAAGGATTTTATATCTTATATTTTAGATTATTTTCTTGCACTTCTTGCACCTTACATTAACAGCTTGACAATTTTAATCTGTGCCCAACATCTTAAATGAAATGAAAGCTAGTTTGATGAACTCTTCCATTTTGTCACCATCAATATAGGATTCACATTACTGAGGTTGAACTGACCGGTATTTATTGGAGTGGTCCCTCACGTCCGGGCTGTCTCTGCCTTTCCTGGCGGAAGGAGGGGAGGCACTGTGGTCTGACTCAGACTCAGATGGGGCTGGAGAAACAATAATTAACAGTAGAAAACATGAATTACAGTCTTTTACTGAACATAATCACATTTTGTATTTATGACAAAACCTGTCCTGCCTCTCTTTTCATTGGGTATCTCTTCAGCTGCCTGCCTCCCTTTTTGGATTTCATTCTCAATGTGACTTCCAACAGCTATAGAAATACAAACAAGCTCTGCTAACACAGTAGGTGACAGAGCTCAAGTTACACAGTCATATTTCAAGATGCCCTGAAAATAGAGCTCTGCAATATCAATGCTGTTCCTGCCGATGGGGTGTCCAAGTAAATATTTCTAAGCTTCTGGGGGTGCCCCTGATTTGTCTATTTAAGAAATCCCAGAACCCCTGAAACATGTGTAATTCAATCGCTATTTGTTTGAGTATATGATGAATTAACTGTGTTCTGGTAGGAGACAGCTATTCTCTGCAGGACTGACCTCTGCGAGAGGGGTAAGCCTTGGCAGGAGGCCGGGTCAAGGTGGAGTACACAGGGGATGAATCACGGGACTTGACCATTGGAGGAGGTTCAGCTCTGGTTCTGGGTTAAAAAGACAAAAATTGATTGACTTGAGATGTTTCAGAAAAGGTGGATTCTGTGTGGCGCACTTGGGCCTGGGCAAAACAGCAATGTACTTTGTTTGTGTGACACTTATTTGTGTGTACTCTGTGTGAGTTTGTTTAAAAATACACACATATTGCAATATGATTTATGGGTTTCACCAAGAGTGCATGACACAGAAGTAAAACAAGAAAGAAAATCGATGAAAATCAAATCATTATGTGACAACATCAGGTGACAACATCAGATGGCAATAAGAAAAGAGGTTACAGTATGAAACATTAACATGTCAGTGGTGAGATAGGTGTTGCATCTTTCAGCGCTCCTATTCTGATAAGCTTAAGGTATACAGGCTGAGGTGAATCCCTGGAAGATGATAGTATTACAAAACTCAATGAAAAGATGTTATGACCAGGCTAGCCAAGGTAACCATTAGCATGTGGCAAGGTAGGTGCTGTGTGTACCTGCGTGTCCGTTTTTCTCTGGTGTGGGGACGGGACACTCTGTCTTTGGGAGAGGGGATGTCTGTGTCAAGGTCTGAAATGTCTGATGGGAGAAAGACATGGAATATGATTAATGAGATATTCACAGACAGTGCATTTGAATATCTCAACATATCCCCACCTCCCTTCTCCTACTGTTCTCCTTTCTCCATATATTTTCTCTCATTCCCTGCATTGCCTCTCCTCTCGCACTCTCTAGTTCAGAGCAGCTCTCTTTTCTCTCTTCCCTCAATGCTCTCTCCTTTCACTCAGCCCACCACTCTCTCTTCGTACCCCATCCTCCCTCCGTCCTTAGCTCACACTCCAGTTTGGAGATGCAGTCATCCTTTATTTTCTCCCTCTAACCCTCCCACTCAACAATATCTGCACCCCACCCCGCCCTCCATTCCACTTTCTCTCTCACCCTCCAGTTCTGAGCTGCTGTTGTGGCGGCGGTCGTCCTCGCTATTGGGGGCGCTGTCCTCCACCTCTGGGATGCTGACCAGGAACTTGCGGTCGTCCCTGAGGATCATCATGGTCAGTTTGCCTCTGCTCTTCTCCACCAGGTGCTTCGTCTCCAGCAGGGACAGGTTCTCTGTTGTCATGCCGTTGATCTTGACAAAGACAAAGTAGACAAATCGATTGGCACACAAAAATAAATGAATAAAAATGCATTCGCTATAATCATCTACACAACAATTATTTTGCATTGCTTATTCAGACATGCCAGTGAAGCATTACAGATATTCATACATTTGAGATGAATACTGAAATGATCCAGGCTTTTGCGACATAATGTCACTGTCCCAGGCTTGACAAAATATCCAAATAGAAAATATGTATTGTACGCTGCGGTTTCAGATAGCCATCTGTCAAATCTTTAGTCTCACCTTGAGAATGAGGTCTCCCTCCTGGAGTGTGCCTTCCTTAGCAGCCAGGCCCGTTTCTGTCATGTGCTTAATAAAGATCTGACTGCCCAGCTTCAACCCATACTCTGCACAAAAATAAAGACCAAATAAACCAGTAAGAACAGTCCCTTGAAAGAAGGAAAAGGCGGGACTCCATTGATCAAAGCCATCACCTCAAATCTTCATTGCGCAAATTGTATATTTACTTTTCTGCCCACAACATGCTGACAACTGGGAGCCTTCATCAGAGCATAAAACCACTAGGAAATCGGCATTTTAGGAAATATGAGATTGGTAGTACCCCTTTGTCAAAAATCCTTACACACTGAGCTTCATATAGTATTGGAACGAAGGGGTGTGTGTAATAAAGTAGTACTTTTGGGCAACACCTTGGTAGCTACATTCTTTAAATCTGCTTGATAAGATATGTGCATGTTCCAAAGCAGTAAGGCTAGACTAAGAACTAAGACTTGGCCCTCTTTCTCTAGTCCATTAGGTCCTTACCATCAGTGAGTTTCTTCTTAACTAGAGTGGCTCTGATGGGTTTGTCTGCAACATCCTGGTGTGGCAGCCTCTTGTACCCCGAGGACACGAGTGGCATTGTGTGTCCATGCCCATTACGGTCGGGGGTGGAGCTGCGGGCGCGGGAACGGTAACGGTTGGCGTCTCGACCCTTGTCACTGCCGTCAGAGTAGCGTCGTGGTCGTCGGCTGGGAGGGTCATGGTCCAGCAGGTTGGAGTGGGAGGCGGCCCGTGACGGCCTGGAGGTCGCTGGGATCTGGATCTTACGAGGGCGTTTCACTGTCTAGAGCGGGAGGGAGGGATAGAGAGAGACAGACACACAGAGAGAGACAAAGATCAGTGAGAGGCAGAAGGACCAAAGGCATGAGAGAAAGGAGGAGGGTATTGTTAAACTACGGCTGAGCAATAAGAGTAATATACCATTAAAGTAAATGTTTCACACTTAGTAACAGTCTGGGAAAGATAGAAGTAACAGTTCACTAATCTGTACTACAGAAAGCAAACAAGACAATAGAGTAGAAGTATTAAGGTATTTTTGTTAGTGCTTGGTCCATACTCACAACATTGGCTATCTTGCCACATGACTTGAGGTTCTGAATGGTGAAGGTAGAGTGAACGTTGTCCATAGACACTCCATTGACCATGACGATTTGATCTTTGGTGCTGCAGGGCAGAGGCACATTATTGTCAGCAAAGAAACATGTGAGTGCATCTGTGTTGGTGGGTCCATACAGTATATTTGCCTCGAATATGATTTTACCCCCGAGGTAAATTCACATATGTATGTAGGTTGGTGATCATGTTTTGTATATGCAAAAGTCTTATAATCCATAGAGTCTGGCAGAAGAAAATGTCATGTCAGTAAGTAAAATTGTAGTCAACTCACAAAAGACGCCCAATGGCTGGTCCGTTTGGCAGCACATCGGACACCACTATAGCTGTATCTCCAGAGTCTGGGTGAGGCTTGTCCCTGCCGCCAGATATGGCAAAGCCAAACCCCAGCTTGGAATCCTACCATTGGCAGAGGAGAGGGAGAGGGAGAGAGCAAGAGAAAGGGGGAAGGATGAGGGGGATAAGAGAGAATGATATAAAAAGACAGCAAGTGAGCGAAAGCATAAAATAAATGGAAAGAAAGAGCGCAGGAAAGTGAGCGGGTAGTGTGGGAGATGGAGAGATAGAGGGAGAAAGAGCACATTCCATCAGCATTCAGTGTGACCTGGGCTAGTGAACACTGGTGCTGCAGAGAGCAGCAGGGTGTGTCGCACTGAATTCCTCCTGGAGTCTGTTCTGGGAAACCGATAGGTCTGAAGCCCAGTCCAGCTCAACCCCCACAAGTGCTTGACAATACCCTCAGAAACAACACAGAGTGCCTGTGTGGCATACACTGTGGCTCGACTTTCACCTCTGCATCGAAGCATATCATAAAATGAGAAGAAAACATACAAACGACTACTTACTTTGTTCAGCGTTATCGTATGCTGCTCCCATATCGTTAACTCCTCCATGCCTGGCTTCTGAAAAACAACAACAGAACTATCATGAGACTTTGGAAACCAACAATTGCATACTGTGGCACAGAAATACTTTACTTTGGCAATACTAAATGCAAACATCAACAAAAACAACATATTGGAAACGCACTGACAACAACATAAGCCAAATATATAATCTAGGCCCTTACATTGAGAACAGCTGAGCCTGAGCTGAGCAGGAACAGTGTGCATGTGACTCAACCCTATTCCAGCATGCTCTCACCTGTCTCATTCCTGCCTGACAGGTATGGGGGAGGGGCTATCTGGTGTGTGTATGTGTGTATGTGCATGTGCATGTGTGTGTGTGTGCCTGTAGGTCCCTGTGGTACTGACGACATCCGGGGCTTGTTCAGAAAGCTGACACATAGAAATACAATGTATAGAGCTAAATATATTTCATCTTCCAATAACACAGACACATTGTGCCTGTTCTACACAAAGTACCTCTATATTTGACATTCTGTAAACAGTCAATTCACTCGGCCTTGAAATGGTAGAGCATTTGTAGATAGTCGAGTGCTGTTAGCAGTCCTTTTGTCATTTGGAACAGCATATGTAAGCATTTTCCAAGCAAACAGCAGCAGCGTTTAGAATGAACCACTGATGAACACACTAAACCACCTCAAGACAGACCAATCATGACTGCCATTTTTCACATACCAGCTCATTTCAAAACCAATCAACATGCAGGCAAGCAGGCCATATATTTCACAGTGTTAGGAAGAGGCATGCTTGCTCATACTACTCGTCAGGAACGGGTAAAGCCAGATACTCTACTCTAACACAGAGACACACTGCTATAGTCAAGTGTTGAAACATCCAATGGTTTATAAATACCAAGGGGAGGGTAGGAGATGTAGTGAGTATAACAAACCTCCACCAATGCTGAATAATTCTCCAACTTGCTGTTACACTCAAATATATAATTCCTATCACTTACATTTTGAGTTAAGTTGACCCTGCCAACATACCCATAGGATTTGGAATCATCTTCGTTCGTTTCATGGTTATGGCTAAAAAAACAACGCTAATCGTCTAATGATCTGGATCACCACAAAAATCTAATGTATTTTTCCTTGTCCACCAAATTGAATTGAAATCCGTACATGTGTTTTTGAGATATCCTGCTGACAAACAAGCTAACTAACAGGCGAAAACATAACCTCCTTGGCGGAGGTAACCAGGAGTCCAGGAATACTGTGTGTGACCTTTGAACAGTAGGCCATTTGTTTGACCAAGTTAATGATGAACCTGAACACGGAAAAAATGTTACAAAAATACACAGGGCCACAGAGTTGATCCCTCAAATGAGCTGGCCGTGGATTTTCTGAGTGCATGTCAAGCCATTATTTGCATCTATACTGACATTTCCACCTGTTGTTATTGTCTGATATTGTATTTAAAAAAAAGTTATTTAGCTTAAGGGTGCATAGAACAGTGTGAACAATGCAAGCATACCAGACCTAAGGAAAATAAAGGTTAAAATGCATTTGATTGAGTGTAGATCTCACTAACGAGTGTGGCCAGCCAATGATTGGACAACCTTACTACAAATGTTAGTCAGCATGTGTGTTGTGCTGAAAATGCAAGTCAATGAAAGGTCAAGTAGTAAAGCAGCAAATCATTAGTGGACAGCCCTTGAATCTTAGGAATATATCACTATCTCATCCAGATGAGACAAGTCAAATGAGGATAATAATAGGTCAAGATTAGCAGAAGTAATGATTTAATAAAATGACTGTAAGTGCAAAGAGCAAGCATGAAAACGTTACGATTGTCTGACATGAGTCAAACAGTAAGAAAGGCGACCGGTAAAACAAATGGCAGGAAGCTAACAAAACTCACAATGAAGGTTACTGCCTATGGTGAAAGCCTGGTTGAAACCCACAGCCTACAGGCCTTTCTGAAACTACTGTACCTTTTACTTTCCACCTTGTCATTTCTAAGGAACCTTTAGCTGGGGGCTAGTATATACAGTTACTAATAAAGTAATGTCATTATTTGCTCACTTTCACACCTCATTTTTCAGGTACTTTCCAGCAGGTTGTACAGTAGTAGACTATAAAATGCTTTGTATTTCTCGCTTCCCACTTACCACTTGTTCTTTGAACCTCACTTCCATTTCCCACCCGGGGTCTCTAAGCTCAGCAGATCACCTGTGGCTTCTTGCACTCAACCAACAGCCAGCTCTTTATATTCCATATGGTAACACCAAAAGCAAAAATCACAGAACACACACTTTTCCAACTCTTAATTACTTCCTCTTTAGATCAACTCTGCGTGGATGGTGGCTGTCCAGCAGAAACCTGATCCTCCTGGTGACTTAATATCTAATGTGTCTGGCTGTGGTGTTTCTCTGTCAACAGGGACAGAAGAAAAAAAAGACCTAGCAGAAACCCCACCTGGAGTGCTCCTCCCCCACCCAGCCTTCGCCCACTTTCACAGCCACTCTCTATTGCCCTTTATTGCCAGGGATTTAAGGTGGAACTGCACTGCCTTGCGCAAAAAAAAAAAGCATTCACCCATATCGGCAAAGGTGAAGCATCTTAAATGTGATAGGTAATCATAGATAGGTATGCAGTGCTGCATAAGTCAGGGTGGTGAATGCCAGCTAATGTTGGGAAATTTCAGACTGAATAAAAACATGACTTTGGAAATACTAGGCTGATTTCACAGAGGGATAATTCAAACACTGTTACTAACAAGAAGGTGATGCAATTACCGCTGCTACCACTACAGTCAAGCACTACTACAAGCAAAGTGATCCGAGCACTGCAACTAAAGCGTCACAACCAATGTTGTGGTGACAAATGTAGACACCAGTGAGTAACAGTAAGACATTGGAGAAAATAGAGATTGTCCATCCACTTACAGGCACCACCAGGAGTGGTGGCGGAGCCTCCGGGGGCACAGAGCCAAAGTGCTTCGTCAGTTTGATTCGTTGCGTAAGATTCATGATGATAACACCGGTGTGGTCTCCTTTTGTTAAAGCATCTACAGACCAATGAGTCACCTCTGGTCTGTCTGAACACAGACACTAATAGAGGCAAACTCCAGAGTTGAACTGGCAGTAAATGCCCATGTAGTCTATATCTCAGCCACACACGGTCACTGATAGAAGTCTATACGGTCCTGGAAAGACAAATAGTCCACAGTCCATTACTCAAAACCCCTGTCACAAATAAGCCTCTTCCTACTCCCAATAGCAAGGTCATGCGTCCATCATTCCAGAGCTGCGATCTGTATCCTTAATTATTCGCTTTCTGATGGGATCATGAAGTAAAATAGGTCCATTCACTCCCACTGTCAGCCCTGTGTGTGTCTATGTGACCAGTTAGGTTAGCTTGTGGTCTTTCCCACAAAGCAACAGCAGGTCCCAAGCTGCTGGCTGAGTTTCGTTCTGCTCTGTTGGGCACTATGGTTACCCCGGGGGAATGAGAGCACTGGGCCGTAAATAATTGACGGGGGTGTTTGCTGCACCATAGGCCTGCCTGCCCTGAGTAAAGTTTCCTGGGTTCCTATACAATCCCACGCTGGGCTACGAGACCAGGAAATAGCTTTGTGGCAACAGGGAGTTTTGATTGTATCTACATGGTAACCATTTATGCAAGGCCCAAAGCATGTGCTGCAATCTCTCTCTGCTTGCCTTTGACTATCAGTGCCCTGCCCCGTCAAAGTGTACAGTTAGGCCCGTCACACTGACTCGTACCCTGAGTGTCGGTCAGGCATGAGATATTTGTGTATCTGAACGGTAAATAGGGACTGAGCAATATCACAGCTGATCACCTTTTAAGCAAGAGAGACTCCATCCACAGATTGGTGTCTGAATTGTGAAACTGTGTTAATGCAAGTGTTCAGTTGGGTGGAACAGCTGGCCTTTGGGCGGCCAGGCCACTAGTACTGCATTATTAAATCGGTTGGAGGAAAACAGAGCAGAACCAAAACACTAGTAAACGGCTGTGGTAGTAATAAGAGAGGCCTGTTAAAAAAGGAAAAAGACAAACTGTTACTAAAGCAAACACCTGCCAGTAGCAGGGCACTGGAAGCTAAGGTGTGCCCCTCTCCTCAGTAGGTAAACAACCACTCTTCTCTCTCTCTCTGTGTGTGTTCAGACAACTCTCAGAGGCTATTCTGTGTTCCTTTCACGTTACAGCCACTCTCCTGTCGGCCTACCAACATGCAAATAACTACCAATTCTCCACGGCCTCTTAAGCACCTTGTTTCCACCACAAGCTAGCTAAAGGACTAAAGTTAACTCATAGCTAATGTTTCCCCAAGACAACAGAGGTCTACTTTCAGTGTGCCACATTATTCATAGTGCATCACGCAAACAAGCCACTCTAGTAAACTGAAACGGCTGTGACATGTTACGCACCGGATGTACTTTAAGGCTAAGACTGACTTCAGCAAACATTTCAGGTCAGTGGTTAATCAGAAATAGCACAACGTCTCTGTGTGGAGCGTTGGAGGACAGAGATTCCAGTTTACAGAGTGGTTGTGATTACACAGGCCAGGGCCTTTTAGCTTCGGCTCACAAGTGGTTTCACTCATGGCATGTACACCGTCAACATTGTTTAAGTACGGAAAACACCCACTTTACAACTACCATGACTCCCATCCGATTGTCTTCACTTGGCCTGCATGGAAAAGCAAACCCTGCCCTTCAGGGGGGGGG
>OMOT01052651.1:30627-51697 GCA_900312575.1 Acanthochaenus luetkenii
GGGGGGGGGGGGGGTCCAAGACCAGCTGCTGGCGCTGCCCACACAGAGGAATTACTTAAGACACCAAAACAAAAGGGATGTCTCAGCCAGATATGATTTCACTGCTCATCTGAAGACAGCCAATCACAAAGGTATTCAGCCCTTTGGTGCGACTATCTGTGTGCATGTGTGTGCGCACGCGCATGTTCACATCAGGTTCAGGCAGGCAGGAGGACGTGATGTGACCTATTCTCAAGGCAGATTACCGAACACAGGAATTACTTTCTGGAACTGCCACCCCCTCTCATCCTCCCTCCCCTTTCTCCCAAAAGAGACGTCACACTGGGACACTATGAAAACAAATGACTGGTGGTGCTGAAATGCAATAATAAATATGGAAACCCATCGTAGACTTATTATCCAGAGAAGGTCCTTTCCTCTTTCTTTTTTTTGTGTTGCTAACTTCGTTTTCCATTACTGAGAGATGGAAATACCCAGGAATCTTTTGAGGCTTGAAATATGGAGAAAGTTGATGAGACCTCAAGTGAACCAACAAAAAAAAGAGTCTACACTCTAGTGAATACCCCAGTAAACAGGAAGGACCGAGGGTGAGGGCATGGTGAAAGACTCAGGAACACAACAGTCAATAAACACAATCCTCTCTGCTTGCAGTGGAACAATTATTCTGCTCAGACTTAATAAAAAAACTGGATGAAGGGAATTATCTTCTCATGACACAGATTGCACTCAGTAAAAGCAGCAGGAAATGTGGAACACTAAATTGTTGTCAAGACAACAGGGATTATGATTATGAACACAAAAAACAGGAAAACATAATGTCCCACTAGAAATGAATGGAAGTTGTATGTCCAAATAAACCCCTAACCCACACACCATAGTATCTATTGGGACATACCAGGCTCTCTAGTCTCTTGGCCACAATGGAGGCGAAACGTCTCTCCCCAGCCAACTCTGAGATGAGGAAGATGTACTCTGGGGCCGTCACCTGATTGGACCGGTGGGTGCGACCTGGAAAGACAAGGACAAGAGGAGGATAAGACAGGTTCTGTATACTAACTACAGTTAAAGAGACCAAGACTATAACTAGACAACATACACAGGGAATTTAATTTAACCATGCTGATTCACTTACTGACCTGTTGTTGAGTGAATGGATACATCGTTAGAAAACAAAAAGGAAAGTATGAAGAGGGGGAACTTTTTTGATGATAGGATGCTGCCATATCAAATGACAGATAAATCTAATCATTATAGTCTGAGAGAAGAGCCTCTGTTTGAACAGGCTGTCATACGCCCACAAACATGTTTCTACCCAACAGGTTTTGTGTCCCATTTCCATAGAACAATTCTATTTGGGTAGTCAAGGAAGTTCAGCTCTTATGTGGAACTAACTGAATACTATGACTTTGTGTGCGTGTGTGTGCTCTGTGTAAACACTGACTTTCCAAACAATCCCACGTACAACAAGTTAGAGTTCCGCTCCCAGCAGGAAGGCTGCCGATGGAAAATATTACTTAAGCGGTTAGTTACTGCAAACAATTAACTAATTCACTACCCTGTAAGTAAGAGTGAGTGTGTATGTGAGAGAGTATGTATAGGATGCAGATTTGGAAAAATGACATCTAACAGACAGAATATGTAGAGATTAATGCCAATTATATTGGTCTAATTAATTTAACTAAATCCTTGCTCACTGCAGCAAAACAAAACATCCTCCCAAATTATTTTATTTAATACTGCTGTTATTATAATTATGGATTAAAAGAATCACAACTGTTCAGAGTATGAAACATAAAATGTTTATATATATATACACACACACAGTATGAAATAATTGAAGGCAATCACAGCTTCATATTAGAGATCCATGTGAGAAAAGACACCCAGTCACAAACAAACCATTGATCGGCTCTGTGTACGTAACATCCTAACCCTTGTCCTCATTTGGTAACCTTTGGCCCCAACCTTGACCCTTATCCTGAGTGAGACAGAAAGCTAGAGAGAGCTCCCTCTCCTTTAGAATTTCCTCCTTCAAGATTCCTTATACCCTTTGACCTCAAGGTTGACCCCAGTCCAAGGCAAATATGTAGAAACCAGAACATGATGGAGAGCTGAAGTAACCCTGAGAGGAGGAAGAAGCTGTGCGTGTCCACACTCGTATTTCCGGATACCACCAATGTCATCATGAAGTGTGACAGGAAAAATGTTCCCTACCAGAGTCTGCTCTCAATTAATTGCCATTGATGGAAAAGTTGTGAAATATGGCCTTTTGTTGCAGATATCTTCCATTGAAAACATATACAATTAATTTAGACAAAATTACACCCAAGCCAAGTATTAGTAACATCCAGAGGTCAAATGTAAATTTGGGTCATGAGCCATTTTTAAGAAGAACATTGTTTTAGGTCTGTACAAAGTTGGTTGTTATGGTAACAGCGTTATGTGTGGGGCAAAAGTGGAGGCTAAGAGCTGTGGTAATGCTTTCTGTGAGGCAAACCAGGATTCATAGCATTCGTGATGGTAAGCAGACCAGGAGGTGAGCTCAGGTTTTTAGTATTGACTGGTTTAAATTCTAAACATACATATTTGTTGACTAACCTATGCTGCCCTACAAACGCAAACAGCAGTAACTACTTTTAGTGTGCTGTAAAGGTCAAAGATCATGATTAGGGTTTTGATTTCAATATCAACAAAAATTACACCCATAAATTAAATGATATACGGTCCACTTCTGTAACACCGCTACTTTTGCTGTCATTTTTTCCTTAGTTTCTCTCCTCATGCAGTTACTGCCCTTTGGCTTCGTAAGGCTCTTGGTAAGACTCTTTACATTTCCTGACTCACCAAACTGCTGTATGGCCCTGTCTGCACTCCAGGGCAGCTCCAGGGTCATATGGACCCTGCGCCTCTGGTTCTTCACCCGCTTGTCCGCCTGCAGAGAAATACCGGAACTGGCTGCCTCCGAGATGATGGCCACCAACTGGAGAAGAGGGAGAGGCAAGGATGATTAGTGGAGCTCCTCATGGACAATGTTTGGGGGTGTATGTGTGTATATACACTTTATCAGGGAAAGTTTCCTCTAGAGACAGATTTGTTGCAGCCTTTCAAATATTATTTGTCAGTAAAACAGCAAGAGTTTTGGTTTTTGATAGGGTAGAAGAATGGTTCCCAATCCAGTCCTCATGTACCACCTGTCCTGCGACTTTTAGCTCCAACTCTACTCTTGCACATCTGATTAAATGAAGGTGTCACGAGAATGTGTGGCCCTTAAATGTGGTACTTGAGGACTGGATTGGGAACCACTGGGGTAGAATGAGGTTAGCCTTGAGAAGAAAACACAAGCTTATACAATGGTAACTGTTTCAGTGAAATCCAGAGCAATAGAATACATTTAGCTGTTGTGTGTGACCGAGCAGAGATATACGTATCTGACCTTCTCTCCACCCATGAAGCGGTCTTTTTCTTTGATGTTGATGTGGTCGATCGTAAGGCCCTGCTCAGCCCGTGACTCGTAACGGACACTGCCATCAGGACGCCGCACCACGCGACCCTTGCGACCAGTCATCTACAGATTACAAAAGAAAAATGAGAAAACACATTCCCACTTCATCTGCTCTGGAGAAAAAAAAAGGCTGCTTGAAACATCAAATCACCGTGTATTTTCTGTGCTTCCGTCTGAGCAATGACTTAAGGAGTGGAAAAAAACAGTTTGGAGGAAGTGATAGGTGCTCCATTCCCCAGAACACTTCTAGTAAGATTAAATCCTGGACCTGCGGGGGCACATGTGAAGTACCCCGCCAACCAACTCGTATTCTTCAGCTTATTAGCAACCCGATCAAGCTGGAGAATTTGTAGTCTAAGGCCCGTACCTCTGAGACTTTCTCTGGTCCTCCAAGCTTATCGATGAGCTCGTCCAAGGTATTGAGAGGTAGTTCTTTTCCCAGCTCGGATATCTTGTTGAGGAGGCCATGCTTCATCTCCTCTATCCTGGCTGTGAGCACATGAGAGGGCAGAGGGAACATTAACTCGTGTAACCATAGCAGGCCAGAGTCTAATAACAGGCTATGACAGGCTACGGTGTGAAACGCTGACTGGCCGATGGTTTTACTCTCCAGACAAGCACCTGTGTGATGGAGATTGGACACTTTTGGAAAGGATAAAATCACTTATTTTACTGATCATTTATTGTTACTGTAGTGTACTTCTGTCATGACTCCACATGCAGAACCATAACTCTCATCACTCCTATTGATGACACACCTCTCTGGCTTCCCTACCTGTGTGGCAGCTAGTGTGATTGACAAAGATGACGTCGTCATTGTCTAGCAGGGAGTCTGGCGAGGAGTTGGAGTCTGTGTCCATGCCATCGGAGTCACTACTGCTGTCATCGCTGATGTTGATCACACCACCGCTGTCCACTGTGTGCTTTGGAAACTTGGGGTGGCGGCCTCGTGGCTTACCTATTTGGTAGAAACAACATGCTAATTAAACTGTAGGGCAGTGGAGTTGTTTGACACCTCAGGTCAGGATTGACTACATAATATAATTAATATCATTCTAAGGTATCTATGCTAACTTAATGTGACAAACGCATCTTCTTCACTTACGTTTTCTCTTATTCCCGGGCCCCTTCTCTCTCCTCTGTTTCTCTGATGGGAAATGTTTGAAGACTAGAGACTGGAAAACTCCCCTATAGGAAAGAGGTACAAGAGAAAGAGCACACGAGAGAAAGAGCGAGAGTGAGATACTTTCATTCTGACAGGAAAGCAATCAGAGTAACACAGGACAGTTCTGACAGGTAGCGATATAGCGCTGATTGGCCTCATTATAGCCGTCACGTCTTAACAGGCAGCCTGACATTTTGACTTCCATCTCACATACTCAGACATTCAGGTATGTCTGCTGAGAGCAGCTAAGGTCAAACAGACAAGTTCAGTGCCCTCAGAAAATGGGCTAGTCAACGAGCCCACCAATTAGAATTGGCAGATATTCGAAGTGTGAGGTAAGTAACCCATCTTAATCAATTTTCAGCCAAAAACAAAACATATTTCTAATAAACATTTTTTTATCATACCACGCACAACTTCACACGCACATACAAACAGATTAAAAAATGCACACAAATGCACAGACAGAATATTCCATTCCACTCACTCTGCAGCAGAAACAAATCTGTCAAGTTGCCCGTCATTCTCATCCAGGACTTCTCTAGTTCGGGCCTCTCCCGTGGACTGCAGCCCGATAACAATACACTGAGCCAGGGAGAAACACACACAGAACAAGTGACCATCAACAGCCAAACACGTCTATTTTGGCACCAGAAATAACTTGCATCAGGCACTGGTTCCTGACAGTATAGTGCAATGATGGTAGGTTTTAAAAGCCTTGTGGATTTGTGTAGCAACTAAAATGCACTCAACCCATTTACACAGTTAAGTACAAAAAACAATGGACCTCATTCTGGAAATTTTTCTTAAGTGTCTTCTTAAATATCTTCTTAAGAACTTCGTAAGAACAAATCTAAGAAACAGACGGATTCATGAACATGTGGAAATGTGTTTGTAACCCTCCACTGTTCTCAGCTGCGCTGATTCTTAAATGGAACGCGCGTTCTTGTGGACTTGAATTTACATACAGAAACGCCTCACCAGCTCCTTATGAGGGTATGAAAATAGTACAGCGTGCAAAACAGATGACGTGATCAAATGTCCTCTTTTACCTGGGCATGTCCTCCTTTACCTGGACATGTCCTATTTTGGGGTCCTAAAACACATGTCCCGTCTGTCTGTTTTTAACGAATTCCATCAAATGTCTGGGTTTTTGCGTTGCTTGTTCCACCAACCATTTCCCCCGAAAATTATTATTTTTACTACTGTTTTTCGTTCCATAAGTGTAACGTTACGCATCAACTATTTAAAATGTTGTATAAGGCACCACGCTGGCGTTATGCACCAGTTGCCAGTTTGTATGAAACTATTCTGTAATTCCATTGATTGTTGCTCAGTTAGATTGTTTTCTCTATATTATATATTTTTAGTATAGCACTCTTGCAAAGACTTTCATGCTCATTTGATGAGCAATCGAAAACTGCTGGGAAAGTTCAGCTCTTCAGACAAATATGGACGGGCAGACAAGACTGAAGAAAACTGAAGATTGAAGAATAATGATCTTTTCTTTATAAATACATGAGTAGGCTCTACTTGTGGATCTTGATAGGTCCCATCTATATTATGTAGGCCCAAATGATATATTTTAGTTATGGATATTCACATTCGCAGAATGTAGATGTGTCCATTCTATTCCACTATGTCTATATCCACGTGACTGAGTTTAGTGGCGATTAATTTATTCACTGCCATTTGCAGTGTTCCTGTGGTGCTTTTATTTATTTTGTCACGATGCCTAGTAGAATCATGAATATAAATGTGAAACATAATTGTTAATGATACAAATATTTTCATATTTATTATTATTATAAGTACTTATATCCGAGGATGTCTGTTGATGTGAACGCATGATTTATCACACATTCAGCCCTTAAGAACACGGTGGACTCCAGTCTGGCCGACTTGCGACTGCTCTTTCATGTTCTTAAATCCTGTTCTTAGCTAAGAACGAATCCCAGGTAAGAAACCGTTCATGAAAGACAGAATTGTCTCGGAAACGTTGTAAGTGGACTTAAGAAGACATTTCCTCTTAACTTTTTCTTAACTGTGTTCCAGAATGAGGTCCAATGTGAACTAAGCCTTACAACAACTAACATCTGAAATTCTGCTGCTCCTATGGGGACAAAAGGAAGCATATAATCTACAACACTATGCGCCAAAAAAAACATTTTACTTACAACAACAACCCAAATAGAGTTTCAGTTCCTACTTGGATCTTAATCAGGCCATTTTTTATCTTCTAGATTTATAACTCATTGCTGAAGAGTGCGTTGTGCTGACCTTCCCAGCCTCCAGCTCTTTTTGGGCCAGCTCCACCAGGCAGCGGACCTTGGCGGCGATACAGAGGTATTTGAAGAAGCGCTGGTGAGACGACCAGAACTGACCCCACAGAGACTTCCTGCTCACCAGTCCCAGCGCATCTGCCGCACGCATGAACACCTGCAGCGCCTCCGCCCACTGGAAACAGTTTCCAGATGTTAACGGTCAGTTTAGAGTACCATGATGTAATCCCACACAGAAACACACAGGCATACACAAAATCTATATGTACAGTAGGCTAGCTAAACCTAATGTGTGATGGATAAGGCTCACCAGTTTGGCAGCTTTGTTGTAGACCAGTTTGAAGTCATTGTCCAGTCCGATCTCCTCAATGCGGAACGACACCCCTGAGAAGCTCAGCTGCCTGGCAATGTACATCCCGCTCACTTTCATGTCCATGGCAACAATCTCCATGGCGCCCACACCTCTGTATAACAGTATATAAATTATTCAACATACTTCAATCAAGGGTCAACCAGCCATAACCACAACCTGCGAGGAATGTTCCAGTAAGCGCAGCGATTTGAAGAAATGCACTGTATGTACATGATTGAAAGGCTTTAGGAAAACTAAATGCTTTAGAGGGACTTTTTGCATTATGTAACCCTACAAACCTCTTCTCGATGGCGTGCAGGAAATCATCAAAGGTTTTGAAAGGTGTGCCCTCGCCCCAGATCCCCAGGCGGCTCATATAGATCATGTTCTTTGGCTCAGAGGCACCTGGAGCAGACAAAGAGATGCAACAGAGGTTTAGGGAGGAATCAAAGAGAGACAGTATAATGGAACTGTATCTTTTTATAATCCTGTATCGATTTGCATTGTGCGTGTGCGTGTCAACCTACCTGTGGCACTGGCATACACCACCCTGGCTCGTGGCAGCTTGTTCTGCAGGTCAAGCACTGCCTTACCCATTTTCGTAGATGTGGCATTCTTGGCTTTGTGGCATTCATCAAAAACAATCTTTAGTGGGATAAGGGTCAAGGGCAAACAACGCAGACATGGAATGGCTCGGGAAGAGTCATGATATAATTATTCTAATCAATACAGCTGTAGCATTTAATATTAAATGCTATCCTAGATAAAAATATAAAAAAGCCTGGTATTTGTCTGAGTGGGAATGAGCATAATGTGGGTTTTCATTCTTCTACCATTCTGATATTTCCCTATACTTAAAGGGATACTTTACCCTTGATGTTACCTCCATTTTGTGAAATATTCCACCCCTCCCTGAGTCTGAAAACATGCTTTTTGTGCATTTGCTGCTTCAGAGACGTTGATATAGAATGTCATCCTTAAAAGTAAAAGTCTTCCCCCTACAACACTTGCCTCCGGTTCCCACAGATCAGCACGCTTCAGCTCTAGTGAAAGTCAAAGTCAAAGCAGTGAAAGTAGCCGGGGAGATGGACAGCGGGAGAGAGAGAAAGAGAGATAAGAGGCGATGCCGCTGCCGTCGGCGCGGGCTGGGGACGTTAGGTGGTGCACTTGCGGGACATGCCAGGAGATGAGAGGGAGGACAACAGTATTTTCTTCCAGGAATGGAGGACTGGTCAGAGGCTATGTGTTGGCCAGTCCAGACTCCTTCATCACCAGCACCCCAGCCTCAATTCTTTATTGGACACAAACGTCCTAAAAACATTTTCCTGTTGCCGAAGCCTAATTGGAAGAAGTAACCCAAACCACAGGGACCGGGAGGGCAACTTTCAGAGAAGTAAGTAACGTTAACGCTAGCTAGCTAACGTGTTTTTGACCTAGGCTAATGCCTCTCTATACAAACCTATCCCTTTCCAAAGGAGGGATGGGGGGGTGCGGTGCATCTTGGGGATTTGAGTTACTGGAGCTATTGACTTGACTTGGCAGAGCTGGGATCAAAACCTCAAAATCTTGAGAAATCCATGGATTACATTTGTTTTAGTTTTTTTATAGGATGAAATATGCTATTTTAATCCAAATATAATATATTCAATGAAAAGCATCCCTTTAATAAACCTAATATTTCAGGTTAGACTCTGCTGGATGTGAGGTTGTTAAAATGAAAGGATACGACCCCGTCAAAGTCTGACTTACACCAGTCCAGGATCTGTTTGATTCTGGTCCGGTGCTGCCCTCCTGCCTGGCTCTCTCCAATCAGTGCAGAGTAGGTCGCAAACAGGACTCCTTCTGAGGTAGCTGTGTCTCCATACTTAATCTACAACAACAAACCAAACACCAAACATCAAGACAATATTACACTAGATTGGGAAAAACAGGGCTGTTTCTGAAGTGTGTATGAAAATGTACCAAGCAAATAACATGGACCGTTTCATTTTCTCCCCTGATGCAAAAATGATATTCAAAGTAAACCAAAACTAATTTTCTCTGCTGAACATGCATCTTCCCTCTGGACTCACCTTGTTTAAGGCATGCACTGGAATAGTGGGTGCATCTATGTCTTTGAGATCTCTCTCCGCGTCGTATTTCAGGTCATTGGATATGCTAAACCTGAGGGCAGGAACAGGAAAGTTAGTAATGCAGCTAACTTCTGCACAAACCAGCTCCTACATGCATTGTGCATTGCACATATATCATATCCTGGCAAACAAATGGAAAAGATGAGAATTTTACAATCAAATCAATCAATAACCGCTATGCAACACAATTGCAATCATTATTTGGGTTTCAACCTGGTTTTATGGTCACTGTAAGAGGCCTACCAGAGTCATACATCTCTACCGGACCAGGGACTGCTGGCTATCCCTCGGTCTAGACTGAAGACGAAGGGTGATCGTGCTTTTGCTACTGTGGCTCCTAGGTTATGGAACAGCCTCTCCACAGATATCAGATCTGCGAACACTGTGGACACTTTCAAGCAGCGTCTAAAGACCCATTTGTTCAGACAGGCCTTCAATTGATGTTTTACAAATTCTTTGTTGGTCACTGTACTGTCTACGTATATATATGTGTAGATTTATAGTTGTTTTTTAAATCTGCACTTTAAGAAGCACTTCTTGGCCCTTGTCCTTGACAAGTGCTATATAAATAAAGTTTAATTACTTACTTACTATCAATGACTACATATATCTCCAATCTTACCATAGTGCTTTCTTCCTTCCCTTCAGGTAGTTCTCCAGGATGATTCCAGCCACGGTGCGTCCCTTTCCCACCCCTGCCCCATCTCCGATCAGGAAGCCTGCCCTCTGGTTGTTCTGAAGGATCACCTCGTGTTGCTGTTGGCACGCAGAGAGAGACAGAGCGAGTGCATGAACAAAGATGCATGCATAATGTACATAGATAGTTAATAGTTAATAGTTCCAAAATGAGAGGGATTTTTGCTTTGTTTGTGTGTGTGTACCTGGCAGGCATAGATGATGGCCTCTAGCTGCAATGCAGACAGCAGGCCACAGTTAATGGTTGGCTGGGGGATGGACAGAGTGTATGTGATGTCAGGAGGAGGAACGCTGGATAGTGTGTTGGTCTCCACCACTATGTCAGGATGGGAAATTCCAATAGTGGCTAGGGAGGGGAAAAAAATACAAATAAAATATAGAACAGAGATTTAAAGAAGGGAACAATTTACTAACATATTAACAGAATGGACAAAACACTGGTCTGTTTAAATGGATTTGGACAGTTGTAGTTAAATTGCTTAAATTAAAGCAAAGGGCAGGATGAAATAATGGATAACTGGATGTTTACAGGTTGTGTATTCATAGGAAGTGTGCAGACAGTCAAGTGCCCTACATTTGGAAGGTTTGTAGTCAGCGTATGTGTCTACATGTCCCAGTTCCTCTGTCTCCTCTTCCTCAGCATCCTCTTCCTCCTCTGGCGGCGACTGGGTTCTTTGAGCCTAGGAACAGCAAAAAGACTTCAGTAATGTAATTCACATAAATACACATTTGGGAGTTGTGTTTCATGCATGTTTTAGTTAGGGAGTTAGGGAAGAGACTGTAGCTGAAAGTCAGAGGCAGGTGAGCAAGAGAAGTTAGCAGAGCAGATCTACAGCCCCTTGTGTTTAGAAAGGAATATTCACCAACAGTAAAATAACAAATGGAAGTGAAAAGTGCATCAAACCAAATGAAGCAGACAGGAGAGCCATGAAACAAGGTGTTACCTGTAGACATGAGAGTTTATAATCCAAAGTCAGATTACAGGTAGTCTCATTAGAGAGATGTCACAGTGGAAATCCCATTTTGACAGAGGAGTTATTGGCAAATATGATATAACCTTTGTTCTTGTCACACAACCCATGCAAGAAGACAATGCAATAAATAGGCTATTCTCGATGCAATGCGGTTTTCATTCGTAATGCTTTCATCATCTGTGGTAATCCAGAGACTTATTGAAGTATTACTATTTCACTCATAAATAACCACTTTTAACACAGGCTCCATGTCCTGCACTGTCAAAATGTGGCCCTCAGGCTCTTCTTCAGGAAAGCACAAATCAGTTTTAGTTTGTGTCAAAAACTGATCGAAGCCTAGTCTTGGATTGTAAACGCAAACACCAGCTGTACACCATCAGACATGTAGAAACTTAACATAATCTATATCTCTGTACAGAACTGAGAACGATAATGGAAAATTGCCAATGATTAGGCTCATCTTCTAGTTTGAGAGCCTGGTCCCTTTTTCCTCAGACTGAGGAGGTTTGGGTGGCTACCTGGAATCCTCTTAGAGCAGGGGAGCTGATAATGGCGGTTATATCCTCCAAACTGGCCAAGCCCTGAAACCTGCTGCCGCCATTCAGCTGTACACAAAAATATATAAACAAAAGGCATACAAACTCAAATAAACACAAAGACAAATGAATGAAAAACAAAACACATGACTGTGTGTGTGTGTGTGTGTGTGTGTGTGTGTGTGTGTGTGTGTGTATGATGTCTGATGGCGCAGGACTCAACAAAATGCAATTAGTCGTTCGGCGGTGAAAAGCCAGCAACGACAACAAAGGGCAGATAAAGCTGGTGTGTCTGGGAAACATAATGGATGAAATGAGGACAGAATGAAAAGGAAAACATAAAAGGCTTTCAAAAGGCAGGAGAAATCAATGTAGCCTCTGATTCGTATCAAAAAGATATATCCTCAGACATATCTAATTCATAGAGGACTCAACAGCAAAGCGGGCAAGGATAGACGAACAACACTTGAGAACAAAGTCGCTTTCCTAAGACCACCGACGTTGGGATCATGTTGTCTTATATTTCAATGAATTTCTTTGAAAGGGACACTATTATCATTTGTGTAGTCTCGTGCACATCTTGAAACTGTAAACAAATTAAATTGGTTTGAGGAACATTAAGAGTTAATTACATTGAATTTGTTCTCTGGTGCCTTTCAAACTAGAAGGCTGTTTGACACAGACTATGTACAACTATGTTCTATCTAATTAACTATACAATACAGTAAAACCGTTGTTGGGGAATATATTGCACTGAAGCCTGGTTCAAAACAGAGTTCAGTTGTGGCATGGATCATATGGTCCTTTATGCATTTTTAGAAGAATGAAGAAATCGCATATCCTATAGAAAGGGACTTGCATGAATCCAGCTACACCAGGTCAAGTCTCATGAGAGAGCGAAACATATGGCAGTGTGCCAGAACAGCACTAACGTTTACAGAGCGAGAGGGAACATTTGACCCCTCGTGTGACCCCCCCCTCTCTCTCCATGTTTGTATTACATAACAGTAATATTATGAGTTGTAACTTGGTGTGTGAGCCTGTGTTTCTGGTGATGGCATGCGTGTGTGTGTGCTATTGACCTCTAGCTGGCTCTGTGCTGGTGTGGTGGTGGTGGTGGTACTGGTGTTGACGTCCCAGATGGTGGGCACTGTGGCCAGGCTGTCTGTGCTGATGAAGGCCTGGGCATCAGCATACTCCGACAGGGAGTCAGCCGGAGAGGAGAACAGAGAGTTGTTGGAGAGGTCATCAATACAGGACAGGTCCTGAAGGCAGAGAAAGACAGGATGTGTTACTTTTCCCCTGTTACGTTTTCCCCTACCAGCTTAGGGTAAATTGTGGGGCAGAGCAATGACTAATATTGATTTTCTTGCACTTAAAAAGAGCTTAACATTTTCAAATTGACATGTGGATTCCCAGGTCAAAACCAATGTAGGTGAACTCAGTCACCCATAACCTTTACAAATACTACCTTTACCATCAGCCTGCATGGAAAATAATTGAGTACCATAAAGCCAACTTGTATCAAATATCTTGTGTCAAAGCATATCGAGCAGCAGAGGAATAATAGACTCTATTGTGTTTGAGAGTTGAGGAAAGAGGGTGAGAAATGGGCGGGGGAGTGAACCTCGGACAGTCAAGATGGGACATTCACTCTGGCTCAGAGCCAAAACTGCACTCTCTAGGGAGCAACGCGAGTAGCCCAACAGAACCTAATCGCACGCAGACGTGTGAGTGTGAGCACGTAAAATAGAAAGCGAGAGGCGGGCATAAAGAGTGTGTTTGTGTCTGTGTGTGTGTCATTTCAGCCATGGCTGCCTTCCAGTCGCCCCTCTATTCGTATCCTTTCCAATCCATTAGCATGCCATGTTCTTTAACTAGCCTCCCACAGGCGGCTGTGGGCCCCCTGAGACATATAAACATGGATGTAGGGAGATAGGGAGTGAGGGACGGGGAGGAGAGAGAGAACGTGGTAGAGAAAGGCTCGCTGGATGGATGATAAGCCATTTTGGGAAATGGGTATATGAGTCTATCTGTTTGGGTGTGTGTAGCCTTCTGTGTGTGTATATGTGTGTGTGTGTGTGTGTGTTCCTCAGGCCATGTGTGGAGGTTCCCACACCCCCATATTCCGGCGGAACTATCCAGAGGACTATGAAGCAGCCTTGAATACTAGCAGATGATCCAACTTGCAAATTCAGTCATTTCAATTAACTGGCTAACTCACTACATGGACTAGCTGCTGAATACTACAGTATTATATAACATTTCAAGCATAGCCGAGTTTCATACAATATTATAGTACACATTGCTTTGACTATCCTGCCATTTATCAAGCTTACATAGCTTTCTTATGGGACCTCCATAGCTCCATATTTTCACAGATTCAACAGGGATTATGTACAGCCAGCAATCTAGAAAAATATACAAAGTGGCACTATGTTGTGAAAACGAAAAGGTACAAGACTCACTGTCCAGACACAGCATACAGCTAGAGATACGTCTTAGATGCCTGTTAGCAAATACTCAACAGTTCCACTGAAAATGTTTCACAGGCATGAGAAGACAAAAGGTAGTGGTCTTAGTGTGAACATGACTACATCAAGTGGGAATGAGGCCTCATCAGGGTGGGAAACAGCAGGCGAGCAAACTTAGCTTGGTCCTATGTGTGTTTACAGACACACGTGTATACTTTTGCCCACTGACCATAGAAAAAACTAAGCAACTTGCTGACCCTCGCCTGTGAATGTGTGTATTGGAAAGAGTGCTTTTTCAAGGGCACAGCACTCAGCGTATCAGTGTTTTGCTGGTGGCTCTGTGGTTATGGCTCTCCCTCTCTCTCGTTCACCCTCCTTTCTCTTTCCCTCTCTCCCTCTGTGATTGTGGGTTTGCTCCTCTAGGGCAAGATCACACATGAGCTCTGAAAGCAGGCTATCCAAAGTTGTTCTGCCCTGCAGACAGCTAAGTGGAACAACTGCCTTTTCTAGTGTGACAGAGGTGGAGAAGTAGAGAGGGCCCCTGTAAAATATATCTCTCTCACTCCTTTGCTCTTAAGTCCTCCCTTCCTTTCTTCTCTTGGTTTTTTCCTCCTCAGTTTCTTTCTTCCTATCATATCCTCCTCCCTCTCACCATCTTCTCTCCTCCCTTCCTCTCTGCTGTTCTGGCCAAGGAGTGATGAGTAAACAACGGGGCTCGGCAAAGGGACGCCATGTAACCAGAGGCACAATTCCACACAAGCATAAATGCGGGCATGCGCACATGCAGACAGACACAGACACAGACACACAGACACACAGACACACAGACACACACACACACACACACACACACACACACACTTCTTACTGTGGAAAAAAGTATATCTTTTTCTATGCAGCAGAGTAAACCACAAGCATTCAATGAATAGGAGGCGGAGAGTTTTGTTCCAAAAGTGTTCCACCATTTGAAAAAGAAACATCGACACCGACTCGCACAAAACTATTGCTGGTATGAACGTAAAGCTCATTATGAGTTATGATTAAAGTTATGAGTTGCCATAAAACCATTGCTTACTAAATTATTATGGTTATAATGATGGGATATTCTGTTTAAAGAAAACATGAAATGGACAGATACATTTTACATAGCAAAATAATTCCAAAATGGATACAGTATTTTCTGAATTAAACCCTTCAAGTCTTAATGACTTTAATGTGCCATATCACAATGGAATAATTCAAGACTAAGTTGAAACTAACCCTAATTCAAAATGTTTTGTATCTACAGTTAATTGCTCTGTGTTACATCACTTCTACGTTTTCCACACAATGTAAAACCATGTGACAGAGTGTGCCACTTTGACACTACTGCGTTGACGCAACGCTGCTTTTCAGGGGACCAACAGCCCTGATAAAGAGGAATCAAACAAACTGCAGCAGGTTGGTTGGTGCTAACCAAGACATGGACCACAGTGCCATGCTAATCGAGTTGTTATGCAGAGCGTAACTGAGGCAGCAGTGTTTGCTCTCCGGCAGGCCCATACCCAGGGCTTGTTCATCTGCTGCTGGGACTGGTCCCTGCCAAGCAGAGATAAGGCTTGAATTCCAAGTGCTCCGATGGTAATCTGGCTCCTTCCACAGCTGTATGGCTCCTCTCTCTCTCTTTCTCTGACTCACAATAAAACAAGTGCGGATGTGTCTGCAAGTGTGTTTTCAAAATTGCTTGCAGGGAATGAATTCTGTATTAAATCCACATTGTAATTTGTGGAACAGAGCTAGAAAAAAAGACTGTGTGTGTATGTACACGTGAACATGTAACCTACGAGAAAGCCCATGTGCATGTTTATTTTCTCATTCGTCATTTGTCCATCCTTCCGTTTTTAAACAAGCCGGCCTCTTTTCCTCTTTCACCTCCTCTTTCCTCTTCCACTTCAGTTTTTCTCTGCTTTGAATGCTGAAGCCAGCATTATTATCCTTCCCTTTACAGCATGCACAGTAAAACTACAACCATGGTGAAAATACAGGTCTCCTTTTGACAACCCTTCAATGACATGATACAATCTGAACCCCCTGTGACAACACTCAAACCAACCTACTGTGGAGTAGGAGCTGAACACGCACATACACACACACACACATCCCACCATGCATCCACAGAAGCAGTACATTGTGTTTGAGTGTCTGGATAATGACAGTTGTCTACATGGCATTGATTAATGGAAGCACACTGCGGTAAAAAATGGCTGCAGCAACCCCCATCCACTCACATTAGCCTGCACAGTTACTTGATGGTTCTGGGGCTATGGTTAAATGTTATCAGCTCTAAGAAATATAATACTGAGAAAAGGCACATTTCTAAACATAAACCACACGTAAACAACTAGGCTCTATCATCTGTTATAGTTGATATATTTACAGTGTCATTGGTCGTTTGAAACACTGTCACACAATAAATAAATACAAATCCAGGAAATACCATAGCGCACCGAATAAGTCTTCGAGTGAAACAGTGGCCATGCTCTCTCAGAGTGAAACCGCTGCCAAGGAGATTCAGGCCTAAAATAAATATTATCAAACATGAAATTGTGAAACAAGCACTTATCTGCTTAAGCTGTGTGCTAGTCGCAGTCTATTGTCCTGGGAGGAGAGAGGAACAGCCAGTCCTGATCAAATGAAAATAACCATAATGACAGTGGTTATGACACAGCCCCTATGATAAGCTGAGGCACTGCCATAGAAGGAAGTAAAGCAGGCCCATCATCTAGTTAACTTTATACAATTACTTCCATAGGCCTGTGTGCTTCTCAATGTCTGTAAATGCTAGCATCCTATCCTATTCAAGGAAAACCTGTTTCGAATCAAAAATCCAATCGGTGATAGCTGACTGTGTATCGGTGACAGAGGACGCTTTGAGGGGGCTGAAATGTAAGTTAGGTTTATCTGATTGAAACCTTTGAGTACATGCCCTTAAAAGAATAATAACAAGAGGAGGCTAGGTGATGCAGCTCGTGTTTTTTAGTGTGCTCCATTCTGTTTCACTCGTGGCCTCACAAATCATATAGAGGACAGCTGCCTAGTGCCTACACAGGGATGTGATATGTGATATGATAAATAAACCCTCCATTATACTATTATATTGAGTTCATGATCACATCGCTGCTACACGCAAGAGTCTGACATGGCTGCCTTCTATCTAAAAAGCAACCACAGGGAATGAACTATATATTCCTAGGCTACATCCTGTTAAACTCACCGACCTCTCTCCTCTTCCTTCCCTCTACCAGAGAGGCCGACTGTGTGCCAGGCCAAGCTGAGGCCTGAGACTGCAGCAGGCAGGCCAGGGCCAGGGCTTCCCCCTCCTACACACTGCCGGCTTGGCTGCTCCAAGACCAGGAAACAAAGTCACCCTCCTCTCCAACTTACCTTAAACAACCACACATATACACAAAACGTCACTTAAATCTCTCTCTCATTCTCTCCATCTTTTAACTTCCCTCTCTGCCATCTCTTCTCTCCACCCCCTCAATCTCTCATTGTGTGTTTATCCTAGTTTTGCTTTCCCACAGAAATCGACTGCAGGATGAGGCTCTATTTAACCCACCACTCATTTGTCATTGAGGTTAATCTGGATGTGACTCAGTATCTCTCTTTTTCAAGCGATATCATATATTCAATGAAAAATATTACAATATTCACCAAAAAGGCATAACACAAGACCAGCATACACCAAAAAGGTGTAGAAAAAGTGAGCTTAAACTTAATTCAAAAGCAAATTCACGAGTGTTTTCACAAAAAGTAATTAAGAGTCCTGTTTGCTTTCCACCCCTGCTGTGGTCTGTTAAAGCCACAACTCTATAAAGCCATATCCACTGGGCCTTTTTGAATCCTCTCTCATTAGGCTGTATGCCTACAGAAATACTCCCTGAGGCTGAAAATGTTGCTGAAACAATAGTACCGTAGTAGGGATAGGGGCGGCGGGGGAGGGGAGTCAAATCACGGTCAGAAATCCAAAGGCAATAAAACCTCCAGAGAATCTAGGTTCATAAAAGTGACGTGGCTCAGAAGCTTAGAGCAGTGTTTCCCAACCCTGGTCCTCGGGGCACAGAGCACTGCTGGTTTTCATTTCAGCCATCTAGTCAGGTAAGGATTTACACCTGGGACACCAGGTGAATGCAATTAACTACCTGGTAGGAGAGAAAACCAGCAGTGCTCTGTGCCCTGAGGACCAGGGTTGGGAAACACTGGCTTAGAGTACAGTGACAGGGTAACCCAGTATGACCCTGTGCATAAGCCAGGGAGCTGCACTGACGGCAACCGTCTTGTCAAGTTCTGGTGTGTGCGCGCGTGGTGGAGAGTAGACTCACAAGACAGTCTCTAAACGCTTCGCTCAACTAGAGACTGAGGACATTCAAGCAGGTTTCGTTGTTAAAACTGGGTGGAAACAATTAAGAGAGTAAAAAAACAAAACAACTTAGAAGAACCAATCAAACGTATTTAGGGCGGCCCTTCATATTGAGGCGGTGACATGTGGAAGTTGTGTGCTTGTAAACACTGCCGTACAAAATAAAAGTGTTTGTAGAAGCCGTCTCCACTTTGCTTAGCCAACAAACGTTTCTGGTGTGCCAAACACAAGAGCAAAATCACTGGCGGCGATCTGGTCTTGTCCCGTGTATGTGGCAGGAATGCCCTTTGATTTCAAAAACGCCACCTGCTCCTACATTATCGACAGCAAAGGACATATGTTTCTGTCCATGTGCTGACAACAAGTCGCAGACAGTTGGCCAGGCTTGATAGACCAAACTTTTCCCGTAACCAGATGGTAAACAAGCCAACACGTCTTTCTCGTCCTGGGTTAAAAGTTTTAAACACAGTCGCTGTAAATCCTTAACTGCACCAATCATGTGGACTGAGCACATATTCGATAAAACGGAATCAAATAACCTAACGCTGCTCAGGACATCCATTTTCAATGTTTTAAAAAGCTATCTCCTGTGTCACAAAGTGATTCGCTTTAGCTATGTATGTCTCAAGTTTGTTTCACTACAGAGGAAAATGGGGAGAGTGCACAATTTCCAGTAAGGCGAGTCATTGACAAAAAGTACGGGTCGTAGATTTCAAAGCAGTAGGCATAGGTTTGTTAGCAGCTGTTCTTTCCGCCGTCCTAGCAACTACCTCACATTTAAAAGTCTCCAGATGATTGGTAGGCGGAGATCTCAGATTGTCTGGTATCGCAAAACTAGGTGGAGGTACTAAACCACCCACTCCCATGATCAGCTGACTGAAACCCCCCAACCCCAGCCCTTCCCCTCTGGGGTCAGGTGTTGACCCAGTCCCTACAACCAACAGGGCCTGATTGATGGCCCCTCTCTTTGTGTTTGTATCTCTGTGTGTGTGTTTTCATGATGGGGGTCTGGGTCCAGGGTCTGGAAGGCCACCAGTGGTGTCTGTCTTTCTGTCTGGATTATGTTTTCCCAAGCTGTCTGCATTTCCTACATCTCTGACATATCCGTTCGGCTGTGCCTTGAATAGCATGGCTCCAAGTTGTTCATTTCCCTGACCGTATCACAGACTTAAAGCAAACACTGACTTTTTGGCAAATCAGCCAAACAAAGCCTCTGATTAACTTTAGCATTGAGAGGATTGGTAGCACTTACACCTCTGTGAGTTCAGTATTTATGTAATTTGCTGTGGTGCATACTAATACTTTAGCGCACCATGTAGAGAGTTTGTTTCATAGACAGCACAAGCTAAATTTGTATCATCTCAAAAGTGGGCTAGATACTTGACACACAAGTAAAGCAGTTCCCAATATTCTTGACACCCAACTTTGATCAAAGAGACGATTTGCCAAAAAGTCACTGTACTCGTATTAGTATGCATAGAAGACCTTGTTTTGGTCTGTAGAAACCTCCAACCTAGATAACTAAGTTCAAATGCTTTGAAGAGCGCTTACCAGCTTTACAGCAGTGGGTCTACTGACCTGCTCCATAAGCCTAGCACACCACCACAGCTTCAAGCTAGCCACTGACAGCACAGCCTAGCCAAACCTAATGCCGCAAAGCCTCCAACAACAGTGTTCCACCAGTGGTTGGCTCCTGCATATTTATATGGACAATTGTGCTGCAATTAAAATTGTAATCGATATTTTTAGGAGATAGGCTGAGAAATATGTCAAGCTGATGAATTTTCATTGCATTTACATTGATCTAGTTTTTGCCCTGTCCAGGGACCTCCTCAGAGGCTTTCGTGTCCTGCCCAGTCAGAGGAAAGCAGGCAAGAGACAGCTGGCTGCTACCAAGGCCCCTGGAATTTTCCAATGTTTTCATAGGTTCTGGAAAATAAAAGGATGCCATGTTGGGTGTCCTAGCTTCTATGAGCAGAATAACAGAGCTGGTTCAGAGCAGTTCAGCTAGTTGTGTGTGTAAGAAAGGCTAAGCTTACACTGAGTTGACTACTATGTCAGAAACTGAAGCCACGAGAGCGAGAGCAATTTTATCTCTTCTTTGTGGTGGTGCCAGGAGGAAGTTACCCATGGCTGTGTGCCATGGGGATGAGCTGGCATTCACCGGGGGATGTCTCAATATTCTGGAACTACCCCCCCCCCAAATATAAATAAAGTCAAAACACTTACCCTAACCCTGAGAAAAAAGAAAACAATACTAATATATAATAATAATATACCGGTATATATATTCCATGTCAAGCTGAGGCAATGATCTTCTTCCCCAATCTGAGTAAAGGAAGGGTAGGAAACAAAAAAGGAACAGAGACGCAACCACCAAAAACAAGGAAGGTGGGCTTCTGAAGATGGTTACAGTAAAACCAGTGAATTGTGAAACTAAAAAAAGATAGGAAATAAGCCACAAACAAAAAGACTGACTGGCATCAAATTGTGTGTGTGTGTGTGTGTGTGTGTGTGTGTGTGTGTGTGTGTGTGTGAGAGAGCGAGAGAGAGAG